>VCHN02000240.1:0-49055 GCA_007115665.2 Sequoiadendron giganteum | reverse complement strand
ATGAAGCATCTAATAGACTATAGTCTCCCTTGTAGGGTTATTAGCTAACCAATATTGGCTAGTGGGGGCATGTCTATTATAGCTTTTACCTTTGTTGGGTCTACTTCAATGCCTTTTCTAGAAATGATATATCCTAGAAGTTTTCCTTGATTTTATGCCAAAGAAGCACTTTTTTGGATTGAGCCTTACTTTGAAATTGTCTAGTATTTGAAATATCTTGTCTAGAACATTCAAATGATCCGCTCTTGTTAATTACTTAGCTATTAAATCAATGACATATTTTTCAATGCAAGTATGTAAAAGGTCATGGAAAATAGTCCTCATTGCACATTGATATGTAGCTCTTGTATTTTTGAGCCCAAAAGGCATAAAATTCTAGAAATATGTTCTCAATGGACATGTAAAGGTTGTCTTATGTTGGTCTTTGGCTGTGATTTTGATTTGATTATACCCAGAGAAACCATCCATGAGGGATAACATCTCATATCTTGCTGTAAGGTCCATTATCATGTCAATCTTTGGCAACAGGAAGTCATCTTTAGGACATGCCTTGTTGATATCTCTAGAGTCTGTATAGATGCAAATGTCCCCAATTGGTTTGGTTATAGGCACAAGATTTGAAATCCAGCCTGTATAGTCTATGGATCTAATGAATCTGACATCCAATAGTTTCTTAAGTTCTGCTTTGACAAGTATAGAAATTTGTGGTTGCATCTTCCTTAGCTTGTACTTGACAGGCGTAATACATGGCTGCAATGGCATATGGTGTAATATAAGATTTGGACCCAGCCCCAACATGTCAGCATATGACCATACAAAATTTATCTCTTTTTGAAGAAGTTTCGAAACTCAGGTTGTTTTGTCTTTGTCAAAGATGCTGCAAAATATATGACCCAAGGGTTTTCTTCCATGTTTATATTGATCTCAATAGACTCTTATACTAGCATTGGGGATTTTTCTTGAGCAACTAGGAGAATGTTCAAACCTCCATCCTTGGGTGCCTCAGAGAGGTTTTCGCCCTCGGATACGTCCTTTATTTTTACTTTTTCTTAGACCAAAGGCGCCTTTCGATTTTCACCTAGGGAATTGTCATTTTCATTATTTTTCTTTTTATTTTAATTTTTGCAACTACAGGAGTGAAAAGACTCCCCAAAATATGCCATGTCATCCAAGTCTATGGTAGAGCTAGCTTTATGATCCCCTCTTGGTATGCCTTCTCGAAGGCCCATGAACTCAGCTATCACTTCATCGTTCTCAAATATGTCTATGATGGGTGTACCTTGTTGATCCCAATTGATAAGTTGGGGATATACGAGGGGCATGTCATCATCGAAGTTATCAAATGTGGAGGCTGACAAGGAGAAAATAGAATGGTTAACATGATCATAGAAGTTTTGGACTAAATATTTTTTGTTCTTTTACTTAGGGATAGGTAAACTCTGATGTGGGACTATTTCAAGGGTTGGGTCATTAGAAGATGGTTTATTAGTTTCCCAAGATGTAAGATCAAGGGTTTACCAATAATAAAGCTTAATTCATTCAAGATTCTTTTGAAAAGTAATTTTTAGGACAGGGGCTAGATGGAGTTGGTGTGGATTGTAGCATTTTATCAAGTTCCCCAAATAACTTGTCTAGGTCCATCATGCTAGTAGAGGAAAGGGAATCCCATTCATATTTTTTTGAGTCAGGGGAGTCATAGTAGAATGGTTCAAATGGTTTGTGGGATATCTCGATGTCTTTAGAAGAACTTACTTCCTTTTGTAATGATAATGGAGTACCAAGAATAACAATTCTAATAAGTTGAAACCCTAGCCCTAGGCCTTTTGGTCTTTGTGAGACAATGATTGGTTCAGTCCTTCCATTTTGATGTAGTCCTAACCCATTGTGTTCATCATAGCATTTTCTTTGCATTATCATGAAGCCTTTTCCATATTTATCCTTAGATATTTGAATAGATGATGAAGGGTTTTCATTGTCCTCATTATACAACTAGGAGGTGACATCTTATTGGTTCATAGCTTCCTTACTTAACTCTCCCCATTTTTCCGATGTCATTCTATGAGGGACATGGAATGTGATAACTAACTATTTCTTATCTATTGTAGGTAAATCGTATGACTTAGGTGGAAGCAGCTGACTGACACAATATGATGCCTTCATGTGATATTCTCCACAACCCGTGTCTTAGATCTCGACCTTAGGATTGGATGATGGTGGTGGTGATCTAATGGACTTGGTAAGAGTTGATGGATCAATGTACATGGATAAGGTGGATGATGAGTCCTCTTGGTTAACTAGCACCTATCGTTTTGGTATTTCAATTAGGCTTGTGCAATATTGTGATCTCAATGTCATTGTATGGAAATTTAAGACACTGATGATAAGTGGAAGGTATAGTTTTCATTATGTGTATCCAAGGTCTACCCAACAAAAGATTATAGGGAAGGGTGAGATCCAAGACTTGGAAACTAGTGTCCATAACTATTAGGCCAATCCTGATAGGGAGTGTAACAACTCGTTTGGATGATCTCTCCTCATCGTCATATTCCTTAATGACTATACTCTTAGTGGTGTCCATGCATGCTTCTAAGAAACCTAACGGCTTAACCAATTTCAAGGTACGGAGGTTCAACCTTGCTCCTCCGTCTACCAAGACTCATTTGAATTTCATTCGATGGACAAGAACTTCAAGGTGTAATGGATCATTATGATGGGTCTTCTTAGTTGAATCATCTCATTGGGAGAATGTTGCGTGATGAGAATTGGTTAAGTATCCTACCATTTCTTTGAAATGATTGACATCTAAGTTGGTAGGGACAATAGTACTCTACAAGGCTTTGTTGAGAATGGCTCAATGATCTAGTGATATAGTCAATAGTTCTAAGATGGATATATGTGTTGGGGTCTTGCCCAACTAGTCAACAAAATTATACTTAGGCTTGGAAGGCTGTGTTGGTGGCTCTAAAGAAGGACCTAAAAGGGTTATCTTGGTTCTGCGTGTATTGACAACACATTCAGGATGGTTCTTTATGGTAATGGTATCGATATTTTCATTAAGATCTCGGATATGATTGATGATAGTACCTGGTTTATTATCGTACTTAGCATTGGTATAATTGACTCATGTATTATTATGTGTTCTTGAACTAGAGGCCTTTCCTTTCCCATGGTCATGTAATGGATTTGTGAAGACCTTGTGATCACTGTTCTTGGTATGTTTCTGCCCATTGACTTTTATGGTTCTATCTTCAACAAAATATTGTATAATGTTTTTCAGTTGTCAGCATTGTTGTAGGTTATGTCCCTTTGTTTGATGGTACTCAAAATAGGCATTATCATCCCACCATGAAGGTTTAAACTATCCAAGATCATACTGTTTGGGGTCTAAAGGTTGTATGAGTTTATGTTTGATCAATTCCTTGTAAATTGTTTCAATTGGTTCCCCTAAGGATGTAAACTCACATTTTGCATATCTCCTCTATGGTCGTTGTTTTTGTGAATTTTGAAAAAAAAAATCATTTGATCTAGATTACTCATCATGTCTTGATTTTAGTTGTAACCTCTAAGTGTAATGATAGGTCCTACATGTAGGGTCTTAGCATCAAGAATACCATCATTTGTTACTTTTTTTTTTCTAGACCTAAACTTCTTTCTATCGTTGGGAGCATTTTGATGTTGCACAACTCGATTCCTACCTGGTACCTTAATGTCTCCTTTGTCAATAAGGCCTTTTTCAAGTATAATTCCCTTTTGCACCAAGTCTAGGAATGAGGTACAATAATGTACCCTTAAGTCACTTCTCAATTTTGGATGAAAATTTTCAAGGAATATCATGACTTTTTGTTTTTCTGGTATCTCAACTGCACATCCACTAGCTAAAATTCTCCATCTCTAAAATAAAGTGGTGAAATTTTTGCCTTCTTCTTGTGTGGTGTGACACAAGGTAGCTATTGTGATTGTATTGTCTCTATTGAAATTAAAGTGTTCGAAAAAATTCTCAGCTAATTTGTCCCATGATCTTATGCCATATGGTAGTTTAGAGAACCATTCCAATGCTATCCCAACAAGGGTTCACAAAAATAGTTTCATTAGGTATGTGGGGTCATATGAAATGTCCATGCATGTTGTAGAAAATTTTGTGATGTGTTCCAGAGGATTCCTCTTCCCATTATACTTAGGAAAATTCGGTATAATGTATCCATGTGGGAAGGGTGTCATATATAGTGATTTGTCAAAGGGACATGGACATAAATCTTGCGCTAAGATAGTTTGTTTGTCTGATGTATACATATTGTCCACTTGTTGTTGGAGAATTTGCATTTGATTTTGTAGAACATCTACCTGTGTCAATGACATGTTGGTTGTGTTATAAGGATTGATGTAAGTGTTATGAAATACAATATTCTGTGATGGATTGTGATTTAGTAAGGGTATATATATCTTGTTTGAATGTTCTAATCCAATGTAGGGATATATCTTATATGAATGTTCTAGTTTGGTATAGAAATATTTCTTGTTTGTGTAGCCCCTATTTGTGGAATGGTAGTATTGGTGTTGATATGAGGTATAGTTGTGTTTGTGCCAACTTTGGGTCTTTTACCAGTGGTGTTTGTGCCAAAGGGGTTTGACGAGGATGCTCCTGCAGTGAATTGTAAACCTTATGTTATATTGAATGGGATTGTGTTTATAATTGACGATGTTTGAGTAGGTATGCCAGTTGTTATTTCTATGGTAATCTGAGGAATGAAGATACTTGATGTCATGGTTTACGTTGGTTGAGTAGATGTTGTTTTCAAAGTATGAACATCAAATCCTGGGGGTAGTGTGGCACCTTCTACTAGAAAATTTGCTAGATATATTTGAGGATCATTTTCCAAACACTCATCCATAAAGGATGCAAATTCAGGATCTTGCACTGTAGTGTCTATGTCTTCTACATAAATTTTTCCATGTGTGTCTCTAGTGACATGTTTTTCAAGAAAATATTTGTGTGGTCTCTCTTTCACTAATTGTTGATTTCCGAAAGGATTGATGAAGTCCTATGGGTATGAAATTTCTCTATGTTTCTTCTTAGACCTTGTTTCAACCATGAAAATATTTACTCAAAAGGGGAAATGCAAAACTATGTCTAGAAAATGATATGATCTACTTCTATGTTTTTGGGATTTTGTTTGAATATAAAGGATGTCACTAGAATTGAGGATTTCTAAAATGACGTATACTAGGATGACAATATGCAAAATTTCAAGTAGACTTATGATGGTAAATGATTCTAAGCAGGTATAACCTAGCACCAATGTAATAATCCAAATCTATGACTTAACTTTACCAAGGAACCAAATGTAGGACAAAGACAACTGATAAGGTGAATTTACCAAACTAGACTAATGAGTTGGAAGGATTCACTAGTAAGATGAATGTGACTAAGTTCAATGATAATGACAATCGAAGCATGAACGTATCCAATGATACAAAAATTTGTTCTATTATATGATATGCAAATTCATATGGGGTAACTAAGTTTTTGAAACTAAGATGAATATCTGTAAGATGTAAATGACACCTAAACAATTCAATTGTTTTGAGAAATTTTCCAATTTCTATGCAAGGTTGATCTGTATAGGATCTAGACTAAATTGCAGTTTAAATGCTTAAACTTTTACAATGCTTTACAATGATTATTTCAAGTTAATTAAAATGAAATTAACTTAAGGAAATAACATAAAGAACGTAATCAAGGTGATTATAACAGAATGAAAAGAAATGAGAGACAGAAAGAGAGAAAGAGAGAAGTGCAAACAGTGTTTGATTTCGGAGTTCGTCACGAGAGTGACTACGTCTCCAGGTCCACTCCAATAGAGTGTGACCGATCCGATTAATCTCCAAATCAATTACAAAAGCACCACCATTCTCCAAGCATTTCGGCAACGTAACGATGCTTTGATATGCAAGAATGATCTGAAAGAATTCTCCAACAAGACCTCTCTTTGACGCCTCAGCATTAGAACTTCATCACCTGAAAAAAAACTTGATCCCAATTCTCACCTCAAGCCCCCTTTTTATACAAAGAATTTGCTCAATTTGGCCTTTAACCAATTGATTTGCAAATATTCACCTTATCTCTCCAAAATCCTTATGAATCTCCCATATTTTGAATAAAAATCCATAATAAAAATCCCCTTAATTATTTTAAGCCCTTCAAGTATTCATTTTCGGGCTAATATTGTTTTGGGGGTTTGGATTTAATCCTTAAAAAAGGATTATAGTTGGCTTTAATTTCAAAAATTAGGAGTTTGTTTTATTTTTATAGCATTCGGCTTTTGATACAAAGTTAAATAAAACCGATGCTAAATATATATCAAAGCCTGCGAATGGCCTAGCGGTGGATATAGATTTTACTTGGCCGGCGGTCGGGGGTTCAACCCCGGCCGCTGGCTTTTAATAGCCAATTTCCGGCCGAGATATAACAAAAACTACCCGTCGCAACATATGGTAATGACCGCCGGCTTTGGTGGAACGGTGGACGGGCTGGCTAACTGCCCGGAGGTCGCGGGTTCGAGATTTCCGGCTAACAAACTTTTGATAAAACAAACCATCAAATTCGCCGAAAATGAAGGGACACGTGTCGATCACTGATTCGCCGAGGATGCTGACTGTGTGCTGCCGTACTGCTGACTCATTGCTGACTGTGCCGACAGAGCACTGATGTGTCCCGCTGACTGTACTTTCCGCCAACTCACCATGCCACGTGTCCAACCCTGATTCGCCAAACTTTGCTGACTAGGCGTACGGACTGCCACGTGTCACTCTGCCATTGGTCCGTACAAATGCCACATGTCACACTCTGGTTTGTCTACATCAAATTCCGTACTATGTGCTGACGTCATCTGTACGGATGATGACGTCATCAATGTACCCTCTGTCCACCAAGTCAACTGCAACTTTGACCGCTGATAACTCTCGCGTCCGATGTCGGATTTTGATGAAACGAGTTGCGTTGGAAAGCTTGTGACGAGCTCTTCGTGATGACGCTGGTTTAATTGATTTTTGACAACGCCATTTTTTCGCCTTCTGGATGCCCCTGATCCCAGTTTGACCAAAGGTTTGACTGGCCATAACTCGTGCAAACGGACTCCTTTTTGCTCCGTTTGAGTTGCGTTGGAACCAGGACGCTGAGCTCTTTCTGACGGTGCAGATTTTGGAGAAAAATAAGACACTTCAATTTTCACTAAAAAATGTCCACCGGATCAAAGGTTGACCATAATAAATAGAGGTGAAAAAGACAGTTTGTTTTTCGGACTTAGTTTGTAGTTTTTGAGATTTTTGCTCACAGTCAATTGTGGTTCAAGTTGCAAATGTGTTGCTAAAATTGAAAATTGTGTTGATAGTTTCAGATGCGGTTAACTATTGAAATCTAGTCTCAGTTGTTGACAGATAATTGTGACTTCTGCAGAAAAATGCGGTTTAACTTATAATAGATGTGACTCACTAATTAGATGCGACTCAAAAACTAAACCCTATTAAAACTAACTTTTTTGACAGACACATGCAGTTCTCTATTTAACAGTTGTGACTCATAATGACACATGCGATTTTGAAATTGACAGTTGTGACTTGTAATGACACTGCCATTTTATGATGAATGATAATATAAACTAACTCTATTTCATGACCACATTTTGGAAAATAAAGAAATACAATCATAGAAGACAATGTGTTTTCAGTTTTGATGTGTATGAATCCATTAAAACCAAAAGACATGTACAATTCCTAACGTTGGGAGTGACAATATTTACTGAGTTCTTGATTGGGTTTCCCTAGCCACGTATATTCAAGGTGGATTACTAGTAGCTTGACCCCATTAGATCCCCTCCATGGCACACACTTCTCAAAGCAGCCAAGCTATATTACCCATGAACTCCCCATTGCATACTTTTCATCTCTACAAATGAACCATAAAGATATGAGATGGCTTCACAGGTCTGACTTGCTGCACTAGTAAATAGAAGGATTTTGGTTTAACTACAAAAAAATTGGCTTTTTAAGTTTGGAAACCTATTTAGAAGATCCATGCGAGAGGCAATATCATCCTAGTCTACAGAGGTTAGGCTATGTAGGTTTTGACACACCTCAAGGGTACTATGGAATCAAATTTTTATCCACTGGGATCCTTGTAATACTGATCTTTCCTTGAGTATTAAAATTTGTATATCGATTGGGAGTGGCTCAGCGAAAAATCCCATCACTGGTTTTGAGTCGCGTTGGTTACTCTTAACCACCAATGTAGGCCCAAATTTTTAGAGTCAGTAATCAGTTCTCTTACACCCAGGATCACACAAATGCACAAGGGGAGAGGATACTATGATGTACCAAATTGGGATTCTAATCTAAACAATTACAGACATAAAAGACATTAGTTAATTTTAATCCAAATGATGATTTGATAATCTACCAAACACAAAATGTTATTTTTATAATTTTAGACTTTGACATAGGTTTTGCATGCAATTGTTAGTAGTTTTCAAATTTGTCTTCATCATTCATCTTGTAGAAAAAGATTTGGTTTCAATGTCTTCTCGGCTACATCCTACAAAAATTATGTTATCATCCTAAATCACACGTTGTAAACCAAACATTAGCGAAAATAAAAATGAAAATAAGAAAATCTTAAAATAGAAATTTGAAACTTGAATAAAATTACCAGCCAGATGCATCGTTTAAAGCTACAGATGCGTCGTAGGTTTCATCAACCATTACCCTACAAGCAAGATCAGTTAAATATAATAAACAAGCATTAATCTAAATTAAACAACAAAGCAAAAAGGAATAAAGTAAAATGATAATTAACACACTCTCAACAAACATCTATAAACTCCTTCGAATTATCTTGATTGTCTTTCTCCATTTTGTCATGATAGTATTCTTTCCCTCAGATTTTTAGTAAGTGTGCAAGTATATCCTTGATGTATGTGATTATAGAAAAATATCAAAGATTAACAAGTTATGCTTCCAAATTATATAGATTTCAGGAGGAGGAATACTAAAAAAAGTCAGCCAATTTATAGAAAGATGGTTTTTGAACGATCGACTCAAATTCAAAAGAGAGATCAACGATCAAGATTGATGAATTTCATGCGATGTGAGATGATTTGTGTTAGTTAGAACATGAGTTAGAAAATTTTGTAGGATGAAGATTAAATTAAATAATAATTTAATCTAGTGTTAAGACTATTTGAAAATAGACTAAATAATAGATCAAGATTAAATAAATGATTTAATCTGTAGTTGAAAGTCTTCAAAAATTAGAAGGATAAGAATTGAATGAAAAAGATAAAGATATAATTTAGACAATGATCTGTTTGAATGTACCCATGAATTAATTAATTAAATAAAAATATTTTAATAATAAATATGTTCATGCATATGAGTTTTAACTAGATAACTGACTGGTTTGACAAAGATTCTCTTCGCAAAGATGATCAGATATTGAATCAAACGAAAACTGATGGATTCAAATAGATCTTGACTCAGATGGTGAGTGAATAATTAGTTAAGTAGGCGATAGAAGAATGTGACAAAAATAACTATTTTTATGAGTTAAATGTTTATTTAATTCAACATTCAAAATTTAAGAATTTAATTAAATAAATAATGATTTATTTAATTGATTGTCGAAAAGGTTAATTGAATAATTAAATAATTCGAAAAGACCATTTAATTATAGTCGAAATATGATCAAAGGTAAATTAAATAATAAATTATTCAATTCAAAAAGAGAATTAATTAATTAGCCAGGTAATTGAATAAATAAGATTTATTTAATTAATCAAAGGTGAATACCTATAATAATAAATTAATTAAATAATTAAAGTTTATTTAATTAATAGAAGAAAGATGTGCATAGGAAATAATTAAATAATTAATATTATTTAATCATGATCATGGACATTAGAAATTTATGTCGAAGGTGGTACTTGCATGCCTAGACCAATTTTCAGTGTCTAAATATACAACCCTATAGTTTAATGATTTATGTCATAATTTACGATTGAAATTTTTATAAGTATAAAATATCCAATATCTTACAATTCAAATTCTTACTAAATTATAAATATCTATAAAAAAATATTATATCAATTCAAATTTTCGTTGAAATGAAAATTATTCATGTATTAATATTTGATAATATATTGAATAAATTAAAAAGCTTTTATTACAAGAAAAAAAAAAAAAAAAACAACTCACTATTATTTATTATCTATTGGTTTTTATGGGATAAGCTCTAATAATAATTAAATTATTATATTAAAAACTATTATTTTAATATTTTCAAATAATATGTATATTTTTTTAATAAAAAATCATAACACAATAACTATATAAAATCATAAGAACATTTAACATCTAAATATTAATAAATTGTATAAAATTATTTGCTAACAGGAGATTATGGATAAGAATTAAATTAAAAAGCAGTTAAATAACGAAACGCTAAGACAAACGTAATCATCAAATTCCACTCTTGGCCATTGTTTATTCCTCTACAATAAACTAAAAGTTACCCAACACGTATCTCGTTCAAGATGAGTATGGAAATAAACTAAATATTTGTGTTCATAGTGTAGTCGACCACAACCCTCGAAGATATCGGATAATATCAATTATGACCTTTGCGCTCATCGCTGGCAAGCATCGGGCTGTCCGTATAGTGCGGGACAAGGGGACACGTGTGGCCTACCACTGTCGGAATGATCATGTTATTGGTCGCTACTTGCTATTGAGATTTACATAACCCCCGCCGGGACTCCTCCATTGCTCCTCTACCCGCCTGCGCCTTGAAACTCTATTTCATTGGGGACAACATTTAACTGTAAATTGGACTCTGTTGTCACCGTTACGTGGTGTTGCATGCCTCTTGCTCATAGGGGGCCCACCTCCTTTGTATGTCTTGAGTGTTCAGTCTCGCCACGGGATTGAAATTTCATCCTCCTCTGTTCTGTCAATTACCAAACCTTCCTGTTTGTCTATCTTTGTTGG
The DNA here is from genome assembly GCA_007115665.2 of Sequoiadendron giganteum. Taxonomy (NCBI): domain Eukaryota; kingdom Viridiplantae; phylum Streptophyta; class Pinopsida; order Cupressales; family Cupressaceae; genus Sequoiadendron; species Sequoiadendron giganteum. The sequence goes on along the minus strand of VCHN02000240.1, from coordinate 38,018 downwards.
AATCATTGTGTAGTTTGCGCTTCGGCCACACAAATCTGGAAATATCCTTGTTGGATTTTGTTTTTAGCGATTTGTTTCTTTTGGTAGGGTCTTATATGATATTTATATAATCAACAATCTTGTATTTATTCAACTTAAAGGTTCATTGATAATGATATATAATTTCAATGAAATTTTTAGTCAAGATATTAATTTTAGAAGTAATAATTTTTGTTAGCATAAATGTAAATTATTTTCATCTATTTGATAGGGTTGCATGCAGATATAAAATATAACTCATTTATGATGAATTATTCATATGATTCAATTTTAAGATGAATCTAAAGTATAGTTTTCATATTTTTCTCGCATCCTCATTTTCAATCAATGTGAAATGGAATTGGAAATATAATCACTTGATAGTTTAAGATGTTAGGCTATTTGATTTAGGTTTATAAATGAATGATCACATATGAAACTACCACATAATCATATTTATTAAATGTGTGCTTTATTAAACAACTTAAATGAAATGTACATATCCTTTCTTGTGATTCAAATTTGTGATCTCTCTTTCTAAAATACAAATTATTTACTCTTGAATAACTTTTGATGTACTAATTGAATTGTTTTATACTTCCAATTCTCATCTTATCATTCTATTATTTTAAAAATAATTTATAATGCTGATGTTCATAAAATTTTAAATAACACTTTCTTTTTTTGTATTTTTTATATATTTTTTTTAATATGTCATTTTCAATTTTTAATGGTTGTTTTTCTTTGTATCTTTAATTCTTTTATATTCCATCAACAATTTTATTATGATGAACTAGTTCTTGTAAACATACATTTATTTCACTTTTAAATGATATTCCGATCATGAAAAGTAAATTACTATTTGTATAGTGTAAATTATAAAAACATTAAAATAATTATTTTCCTCTAAAATTTGTTAGTAAGTATTTAAAAAAAAATAATGTTATCTTGTTCTAAATAATTTAGTAATATATTTATTACCTCTTTAAAATACATTAATCGAAATGTTTAGAAAAATATGCTTCAAAAAGATTTAAGAAAAGGTTTTTTTTTAATGATCTTATCGTGTAAATGATTAATGAGACCTTTATACTAGATTTCCATGATAAATTATTTTTCAATAAGTTATTGAATGTATTGTCTTAGAAAGTATACATAATATGCTTCTCTTTTTGAAACAATTTCATACTTTTATATGAAGTACATATACATTCACCATTAAAAGAATTCAAAAATAAATATTTTTAATTTGAAATCTTGTTTGTAAATCTAATATAAATAACATAAAAAGAACCTAAATGCATTCATAACCATAAAATAAAATATTGACATGGTGATTGAAACCCTCTCCTACCACATTATATTGTTTCTTACGAGCTTTGACTTTAACTTAAATGAGTCAATTCATTTTGATCCCATCTTAGTATCTCTCAAGTCTAGTGATGTTCATACAACTCCCCTAATCCCTATTGGAGTTTATTCTCCAATTTCTATGTTCTATAGAGCTATGTTTCCTAGAACTTTCTTCAAATTCAAAATAGATATCTTCCCAAGTATGTCTCTTAGTCATACACTAGATTATGGTGTGTGTTGTGATGTCTTTGTTTCTTTTGAATGTTTCATCTTTTATGAAACTCAGTTTTTGTCTTTTGGAATGTATTGTTGTAAAAAGGTTTGATCACTTGGAAAAAAACCATTTTTATTCATATAAAAAATAAAAGAATGTGAATTAAAATATATTTAGTAATTAATATTTAGTATTTAGCATTTAAGATTTTCTCAACTTGTCATCCTTTAGAATAAGCTTCTACATTGTTTTTATTTTCTTAATCTTGATATTTGAGATGAACTAACATGTTATGATTATTATGTAATTTATGAAACTAGAATAATTATATTACATATAACATTATGTCTAATAATGCTAGTGACAAGGAGGAAATTAACAATCATTCACATGTTAAACATTCATGATCTCAAACATAACATATTGATATAGAAACTAAAAATATGTCTATATGAAGAATAAATAGATATTACACAATTATTTTAAGTCTTATAAAATTTTAAGTTATATCTTATTTGTTAATCTTTAAATATTTGATAATCATATAATTATTTTTTAATAACTAACTTAATCAAATTAAATATTTTGTGGACACTCTTTACATTTAATTTAAGAAAATCATTCTAATTGATTTATATTTTATTATTTAATATTTATAATGATTTAAATTTCATTTTTGAAATTTGTTATGATTTAAATTTAATCTGAATAAAATTAGATATGTTTTACTCATACTAAAATCTCAAACTATTATAAAGAAATAGTATATTATTGATATTTATTAATATTTAAAAATATAATATATAAATTAAACAAAATACATTTTTCTTATTAAAATATCAAATATAAATGTTTAGAGGGAAATATCTAATTTATATTTAAAAATATCATATATGAAAATTTGATATCAAATACAAATAATCTATTTAATTAAAAATATATATTAAAAATTGAATAATGTTGGAAAATTTTAAAATACTATAGTAATAAATTGTTAGAAAGAAATATCTAATTAATATCTGAAAATGCCATGAAGATTGATATCAAATAGAGATAATCTATTTGACTATTTGATTACAGAAAATGGTTAAAATTTGGGTAATGCTGGAAAATTTAAAAGGACCATCCTAATTAATTTTAAAGAGTTAACGGTTAACTTTTGGTCTTACTGAAATTCTGCTCTTTCTAAATACGGCCGTCCTCCGATTATCTTTTAACGAATTGTTTGTCGTCCGAAATTGTGATATTATACCAAAGGACGGTTTGGAGTAACACCATGGCGCTGCCCTGAATACAGCTATAAATACAGCCCACTCACTAACGATTTCCTCACATTATCCAATCGTAGGATTTGAGTCTAAAGTCTTGTTTCCCTCTTTGCCTCGCATCCTCGTTTTCATCCAAGTCCTTTAGGATATATTGTTGGGTTTTTCATTAGACCAGTATGTCCGAAGCCATGCTTAGCAACACTGCAGTCCTCAGCGATAATGATAAGAAAGCTCTGGATTTTATTGAGCATGTCACCATACATACTGATCAAGTGCAGGCTCAAGTGCTTTCTGAGATTTTGACGAGGAACGCTCATACAGAATACCTAAAGCGCTATGACCTCAATGGTCGCACTGATAGGGAGTCTTTCAAAAAACTCTTGCCCGTGATTACTTACGAGGATCTCCAGCCTGATATTGTGCGAATCGCTAACGGCGATAAGTCTCCTATTCTTTCATCTCATCAAGTTTCCGAATTTCTCACGAGGTGAATAAAAAGTAACATATTTTAATATTTCATGTAAAAGTCGCATGAACCAAACAGCTTCATGTGCGTTATTCGATGTTTCTAGTGGGAGTTTAATTTGAACTTTAATTTCTATTGTCTGATTTTCTCTAACAGCTCTGGAACATCCGCTGGAGAACGCAAACTGATGCCCACAATCGAAGAGGAATTAGACCGAAGAACGCTTCTTTATAGCCTTCTCATGCCTGTCATGAATCAGTGAGCCTTTTCTACCTCAATTCTTATGTTTAAAGATATATATGCTAGATTCTAATCAAAGGGACAGATTCTAAAGCTGCGAAATATTCTGTGGCAGGTACATAAAGGGGCTAGATAAGGGAAAAGGTATGTACTTCCTCTTCATCAAATCTGAAACCAAGACTCCAGGCGGATTAGTAGCTCGGCCAGTTCTAACGAGCTACTACAAGAGCCGACACTTCAGAGAAAAGCCTTTTGATCCCTACAATGTCTACACCAGTCCCATGGAAGCCATTTTGTGCCCCGATTCCCACCAGAGCATGTATGCTCAACTTCTCTGCGGCCTAGCCCAAAACAAGCAAGTTCTGAGAGCAGGAGCCGTTTTCGCTTCGGGCTTGCTTAGAGCAATAAATTTCCTGGAACAACACTGGCAGTCCCTTTGCCATGACATTCGAATGGGAAGCGTCAGTGAGGAACACGTTCCCGACCCTTCATTAAGAAAGGCCGTGATGAACATATTATTGAGTCCCAATCCTGAGCTGGCAGATCTCATTGATCGCGAGTGCTCAAAGGAGTCATGGGAGGAAATAATCAAGCGGCTGTGGCCCAACACAAAGTACCTGGAAGTGATCGTGACAGGCGCCATGGCCCAGTACATTCCCACCCTCGATTTCTACAGTGGTGGACTGCCTCAGTTGTGCACGATGTACGCATCGTCCGAGTGCTACTTCGGCCTCAATCTCCACCCGCTCAGCAAACCGTCGGAAGTGTCGTACACTATCATGCCCAACATGGGCTACTTCGAATTCCTTCCCCTTCGCCGCGACAATCATAATGAAAACACCAAGTCTGAGCCACAGCTGGTGGAGCTCGCTGACGTCAAAGTCGGGGAAGAATATGAGCTTGTGGTAACCACATACGCAGGTAATATATAGGAAAGCAAAAAGGCGTTATATAATGATTTTCTGAACATGTTTTATGCCCAACATAGTTGGTGATTAATTAACGCTGAAAGTCTTTATCAAGGGTATATTCATTTTCTTTGTTGCTGTGCAGGGCTGTATCGCTACAGAGTCGGGGACGTGCTTAGAGTGAGCAGCTTCCACAACTCGGCGCCACAGTTCCATTTCGTGTGCAGGAAAAATGTAATGTTGAGCATTGACTCGGACAAAACTGACGAAGTGGAACTGCAAAACGCAGTGAACAAGGCAACGAAGCATCTGGAGAATTATGGGGTTCGAGTGATTGAGTACACCAGCTACGCAGACATCTCTACCATTCCCGGGCATTACGTTCTCTTTTGGGAGCTTCGCAGTTCAAGCAATTTGGAAGTGGCTGCTGAGGTTTTCCAGCAGTGTTCGCTCACTGTAGAGGAGAATTTAAATTCGGTGTACAGACAAGGCAGAGCCGCCGACAAATCCATCGGCCCTCTGGAAATAAAAATAGTAGAAAATGGGACTTTTGATGAGTTGATGGATTATGCCCTAAGCCGAGGGGCATCTATCAATCAATACAAAGCACCCCGCTGCGTGAAGTTTGCTCCAATAGTCGAGCTCCTCAATTCCAAAGTCACAGCCTCCTATTTCAGTCCCAACTGTCCCAAATGGACACCTGTACGGACTGGCTGGGATACGTCTAAATCTTTCTAAATTTACATCTGCATCCCCCACCTTTTCAATATTTAGGGTTTCCCATTTTGAATAAAGCTTCGATCTCAGCTTATCTAATAAATTGAAACAAATCTGAAATATGATGAATTGTACCGTAAGAAGACATCAAATGTCTGAATATTTTTAGATGAGCAAATATTGTGACCATATTCATTTCATTTACATGAGAGATAATTTTGCAAATAATTATCTCTAAATTTAAATCCATTAAAGAAATAATAACATATTATATATATTATTTAGATTTTTAAATAATAAGAGTTATTTCTAAAGTAAGTAGAGGGAAAATCTAAAAATCTAGTTAAAAAATATTCTATTGATAGTCATTCCACAAAAACATTCCACTCCTGAGGATATGAGGAAAGGAGATAACCTCAAAATTCAAAGAGAGATGAATGATTTGGTCCATTAAAGAAGTAATTCTTCAAGAGGATGCTTGAAATTTCATATTATTTACAAAAGAAAATCATATCAAAAAATCAAAATAACAATTAATTTACCTCCAACCCAACTACCAAGCCATCTCAAGAGCCATACGAATAGCTTGAGCTTCCATCTAATTTTTAGAAGCAATGTCCATCACATAAGAAAAAATGAATGAATATTACCATCACTTGCATGGCCAAGTCCTCTAATTCCAATAGAACTCAAGTTACTATGAGAAGAACCATCTATATTAATTTTGAGAAACTCAAAAGATGGAGGAACCCACTTAACACACCTATTCACAATCATTATCAATCAAGAATTAAATCCAAACAAAAAGAAGAATTATTTGAATTGCTTGAAAGAAAAAAATTATAAATGTTTAAAAGATTTCAATAAATAATTCGAGAGAATTGTAATACGTTCAGAACAGCCTAAAGTTCCTTTAAGGAAATTTATCGAAAATAAAAGGTTATCAATAGGTTTTTGTTCTACTCATAATGTTGAATGATTGTAAAAGTGTTTTTAAGGATCAATTCTTGTTGATTGGAAGGTTTTAATATCGAAAAGGATAAGGCCAAGGTCATGCCTTGAATGGCATTGATAAAATGGATACCCCTCAATCCTTGGCTCCAACTGAATTCTCTTTAGCCTAAGAATCATGCTCTCTTATTGAGTAGCTAAATGGTTTTATTGGTTTGATATAAATCCCTAAAAAAAGGAAGGCTATCATTTTCTATATTTTTATTAATTTCAAATAATATATGTCACTCAATTATTTAACGATTATTTATTGATTAAGAAAGTAATTTCACCATGTAGTAGGACACATGGTGAAAAGCAAAAAAAATCCATAAATGCAAGAAATTAGATTGAATACTGAGATCCTTTGAATCCTGACTTATACAATTTTATCTTACAATGAATTGCCAAAATCTTAATTCTCTCCTTGTCTTTACGATACAAAATATTTTCCATTTATGAATTTCTAGCTTCGTTTTTCTATAAATTACACTCAACCTTAGTGCAAAAACACTTCTCACTTTTAGCAAGTCATCTATTTTATAGTATTAGGTGAGATGGGTACTCTTGTTAGGTTTCTTGGCAATAAGCGTCAACTAGCTTTTGTAGGTGAGGTATTTGATTAAAAGATCAAGTGGTTGATTAAAACCAAGTGGCACTTGACTGTAATTTCCTTCAAATGGGTTCTAGGGGTATATTTTATGGCAGACACAAACCATTATTAGGTGAAAATAGATATCATGTCATGTTTTGTGGCCTTTTAGTAGAACATTCACCATTTAAAATATTACAATGATGTTTCAGCTAAAAATTTATAGTTTATGACAAAACAATATCATTTCCAATAGAACATTCAATGTTTACAATATTACAATGTTGGTTTAGCTAAACAATTACAATTTTTGACAAAACAATGTTGTTTCCAATATAACATTCACTGTTTACAATATTACAATGTTGTTTCTAGCTAAAAAGTTATAATTTATGACAAAACAATGTTGTTTCCAACAAAACATTCATTGTTTAGAATAATATAATGTTGTTTCTAGCTAAATAATTATAATTTATGACAAAAAATGTCGTTTCCAATAAAACATTCACTATTACAATAATGCAATGTTGTTTCTACCTAAACAGCTAGATTTTAGTTTCATGTTTCCATTGTATCATTGTTCTGAGCACTTATCATTCTAAAAATGATTGTATTTAAAATAAAAATAACAAAATAACAAAATGAAGTTGCTAATGGTTGATGCAGGTAAATAAAAGATTTTAAACAACAAGCTATCCATTTATTAGAAATAATAACAAGATCAGAATCCTAATATTTTTCTTCACCAGGCTCAAGTTAAAGAACCTCATTCAAGTCTAATAGATTATAACCTTTGTTTGAATATCGTTGTAGTTTATGGTAGCCGAGGGCCAAACCATATAGCTGACCCACTGCCTAGGTATGTTCACCCCAAGGACAATAGGGAAAATCATTCAAAATAATGATAGCTTTATTCACATACATGCAAGCTTATTATTGGGAAAAATTAAATGCTATCACTATGACATAGTAAAATTCCACAACTATAATAATAACAAAGAAATCATTTACAACTTGGGCGACATATGCCCATCATTGCTCACAATGATGAAGCATCATGATATAGCACAAAACCCATCATCCCATGGCCAATAGAAGTGAGGGTTCATGCTCCATAGGGCGACCATCGAATGGTTTCCATTAAAAAAAAATCACAACATAAAATATTTGTAAAGGCTCGTGACCTACCCAAAAGATTGATGACAATTTCAAAAAATTGTTACTTATCTATCATTGGCTTGTCAGTTTACTCGATAGCCATGTGACAGGGTGAATAGGGACACATGAAATCAATGCACAAGGAAAGAATGGTGACAATACATACTTACAAAGTCAATCATTGTCAGTTTTCAAGCCTTGGATAAACATGCATAAAATGATACTGGCAAGGATGGGCCAACACAGTTGAGCACCAATTAGTAGCTTGATCACATTCAATTTGATAAAAATAATAAATCAATAATAATACTTCATTCACATCTATGGAAATCGAAAACATATTATTTTGTCTAGGCATTAAGATTATACAAAACAGTAAAAGAATGAAACATTTTTATCCAGAGTCACCAAATAACTCTATATTACAAGATTGTTTCCTTCGGCTTTTTTCCAGTGTACGTTGGTTGCTAATTCTTCTCCCATTGGAGTCATTGATTATCCCTAAAGAATGGAAAATTTCCTTGATTTTCTAACCTCCCACTATGAGGCTGATTTCAATGGTAGTGGGCATTAATGTCTTAGCCACCCCATTCTATCAAATTTGAATTCTTGCCTTAATTTCGAAGGCATTCCACTATTGCATGAGATATTTCTCTTGATTCTTTTTCAATTTTTCTAGTTCAATTATGGTAATATCGGTTTCGAAATCAATTCAAAAAGATATAATTATGTATGTATATATATAAACCATATATTTATGTGTGTATTTATTTATTTATATATTTTCACACATTGCTTCACCTATGTTTTTTCTTCTATTTATATGTATATTCACATATATATAATTACATGTATATATATATATAGATTATTTGTTTGAAGAGATTTTTGTGTGTTCCTTATGTCAAGATGATGCCACAATAATGGGTTACACTTTTTGGCCAAACTTGACATTGAAATCAACATTTTTCACTAGATCTTCACTTTCGTATGCCTATAGAAGCTAAACCATTAAGAATTTGAAGGTGAAACAAACTAGTGATTTGTGATATTTTGTGTTGAGAATATAATTATATTTTTTTAAAAATTAAAAAATAAATTGTGAATTATTTTATGTAGTTTTTATTAACTTATTTTTTTTACTAAACATCATTTTCAAAAACTGATGTTACTTTTAGCTACATAACTTTTGTTATAGAAAGCATACAATTCTAATTTTTTAAATACAATGTTTTCACACCATTATCTAGTGGATGGATATTTTTTCATAATTTTTTGTTGCATATATATATTTTAATTAATTTTCTAATTTAGAGTAATTATAATTTGGATATATTATACTTTCAGCTGCATAACTTTTTTTGTATTCATTTGAATTAACTTATTCTTTTTTTGTTGGAATAAGGACATCAATAGCTAGTGTACATGCACTTTTAAGAATTTTTTTTCTCTTTTCCTATTTTTTCATATGTATGAAATAAAGACCTCGATGTTCATTGAAAAACCTACATTCACAAGAAATAAAAAATAAATATAATAATTAAATTAAATATATTTAAAATTATACTTTTTGGGAAGCTTATAATAAGGACTACATCCTTACAAAGAAATAATTTTAAATTAATTAATTTGGTCCCCTAAAAGGTAAATCAAAATTGGTTTTTTATCAACATTTTGATAGGTATAGAGGAGACTCCATTATAGGTATGGTTTAAAAATAGTGGCTTTCTATCCAAGGGGGTTTGATATAAGTGGGTTTGATCAAACCCTCTTCAATTAAAACCCTTGAAATGGAACCTTTTTTAAGGCTTAAATCATTATATTTTTTGAAAACATGTGATTTCAGCAAAAATCAAGATGTCCCAAAAAGTGTAACCCATTATTGTGGCCGCACCCACCAACATTTAATTAAATAAAATAAATTTTATTTCATTTCAAGCATCAATACATATAAGCAAAAAGGGATTTTCAATGAATTTCATATAATGAAATTCTTATCCTTTTAAATCATACTTTAGAATTATGTACTATCATTTTCCTCCAATTTTAAAAACACCAAAATTAAAGTAAACAACTTAAACATGAAGTCATGGGTTTAATTTTTCTACAAGCCATTCATTTTCAATCATTGGAACAATTCAATTCATGAAATTTAGTTCTTCTATATGCCAAAAAGTTAAAATGCAAGACATCATGCCATGTGTGGTTTGTACACCTAGATTCCATCTAGCTTACTATTTGATCTGACTAAACAATCCAACTTCAATTGTATTCTCATCCTTCAACGTGTCATCATGCGACTGCACACAATTGCACTTACCAAGATTCATCAATAACATTCAAACCATAATAATATATATAATTTAGAAGATCACATAGTCAACGACGATCAACGACTTTCAATCTTTCCAAAAATATCCAAAATTTCCACTCACATATTGAATTTCCTCAATAATTCAATTTATCATATTATTATTAAAAATTCAATACATTTCGGTTATGATAGATTGCATTTTTGTTTTTATACGGCTACGTAACATGGCCTAGTAGTCGAGGCCCATCCTTGCATCTCTGCATCATTTGTATATTAATGTACTCCCTAATTTTCCCTTAAGGGGGGTGTTGGTTTGAATAAATTTCTTCTACCTAGTTAAATAACTTACTAGGGACTTAGGGGACTTATTCACATGTTAATTTTACTTAGGTCGTAAGATTATTTCTAGAAGATGTAGTTGTCGTTTCTAGATCTTATATTTTTTACTTTTATGTCATGTTAGTTATTTCATGTCATAATATTAAGATGCCTATCATAATATTTGGCATCTTATGTCTCACTTTGGATATATAACTAGATGGTCTCATATGTAAATCATATTGAAATTTTTGGGATAATTAAAATTCCATTGCAACCTTGAGCATTGCATATTGATCTCTTTGTGCTTTCTAGTTGGCCTCCAGATATTGGGTATCTACATATACAACTAATAAAAATGACCCATTGTATTGGACCCTAATTCCCCCATTTAAGCTCAATTTCCAAATCCAAAAAAGGTTTCCTCCTTCTTTCGCATCCCCATATCCCTCTTTTATGTTGTTCATAGATGTTACCCCTTAGAAAATAATTCCCCCCACTCTCTCAAAGAATGTTGAAAATGGATGGAACTGTCATGCTCTATAACCATTGAGATTGGGGATACCCAAGAGCCTTACCAAAAGGGCATAAATAGTATTTTTTTTTTGTGCAGGTGCTCTACTAGACTGGTTAGTGCAAGCAAAAACAATAAAGGCAAGATATTGAAGGGAAAAAATTAGTTCTTGACATCAAGGATTTGGCTAACTCGGATGATGATTTCCTCCTTGAATTTGAGGATGATAGTCAAGTCAACACTAAATTTGAGGAAAAATAGGAAATCAAAATTAAAGAGCGGAAGGGTAATAGTGTTAAAGAGGATTTTTTTTTAAAATAATGAGGATTTTGAAGGAGTTGATTGGGAGTAGGAATTAGGTAAGGAAAACATTAATGAGGAGTTAGAGGAAATGGAAAAAGAAGGAATTTTCAATGACCCTGAGAAAAATATTTAAGACAATCCAAAGGAAATGCCAAGGTGGTTCCTAAATGATGTGCCCAAAGGAGATTGCGATAACATAAGAAAGATGATTATTTCTCTTAAGGAATTTTTTTGCAATATAACTACTATCATGAATGGGATCATGTAACATATAATTTTTGATACTATGTCTATTAATTCTAAGATAAGGAAAATTAAGAGAAAATATGGGAAAGAGTAGAAGGAGATAAATCAGAGGGCTTCAGTTACTAATAGTGTTATAGAAGACTGGAAGATGGCTATTGAGATGCTCAAGAAAATTGGGATCTCATTAGCTCATCTAAAATGTAACTATCTTTTCTTATTGTCTTTCTTTTGGCTTCTTTATGGTTTGCATGCCTTTGTTTTGCTACTTTTTGAGTTTTTCTATGAGGTTTGAGTGCCTCCTTGTGATAACTTCTAGTTGATAAGTTTGGTTGGCCTCTATTTCTTTGTTTTTTTCACTTAAAATCTTGGGTTCAGGGATCCTTTCCCTACTTTTAATATAAAAAAAAATTATAGGTATTCAAATAAATTCAAATCAACCAACAATTAATTCTTTAAGGTGATGGGTGTGACTCTAGTCCAACAAGGAGATTTGGTTTAAGTGGTGAGTGGTAGTAATTTTCTAATTTATTACTTGTTTATCACCATCCTTTATCCAACAAAGGATATTCTCTATGTTATATCATAATTTTCCATTATGCATTTAAAAATAGAAACATGGGGTTTTACTTCAGAAAGCCTTATTGGAGTACAAGACCACTGAGAGTGGGGGTGAATCAGTGGTCTAATAAAAACAATTTTAAAACTTAACACACTTGATTACACAAAGATTCTAGATATTGTATGATATGAAAATCATAAAGATGTGCAAACCAAAACACCATATTTGAATTAGGGATAATCAATTATACACAAATTAAAACACCATAAAGAAGAATCAAGATGTAGGATTTATGAGTGGAAAATAACAAAAAGGGTAGAAAACCACTCTGAATAATTCTTTTATTAAGCCACGCTGACCAAATACTTGTTGTTTGTAAACTGTATGCCTCACTGGCAATACAAAAAACCTCACTGGCTAATAGTCAAGCCTCACTAGCAACCACTCAATTCTCACTAGAAAATTATTTAGGCCTCACTAGGAAACCAATCAAGCCTCACCAAAAAATTCCATGTGTTGCTGACAATATTCAAAAGGAAAATAATAGATTACACTTGGGATTACCCTATTTCACTCTAAATGACTACTCAAACAAAGTTTCAACATAAATTATCAAAGCATTTTAATATCATTCTCACATACAATCATCATGTATTTAAGTCCTAGAAAAACTCACCATCATCTTGTATTTGAAGGAAGTAAGAAAATTATATCAGCTCTATCACTTTTTCAATCAAAAAATTACTCTTTCTCTGCCAAAAACCCTATTCAATTTCACCACAACATACCTCAAGAATCTAAAGTTACATTTCAGTATAATTCACACATTCTTTTTACAATCATCATCCTTTGTTCATGAAAGATTCATTACATCAAATACCAGATACAATTCAAGGAACTTCTATCATATTCATTGTACAATCTGCATTCTCTCTTTGTTCATTCTACCTTAATATTTATTGTACAATCTGCATTTTCTAACTATTTATTTTTCCTTCATATTTACTACACAATCTTCATTTTTATCAAACAACGTTTTTTGTCCTTTTCACATATTACTCAAGGAGAATATGCATCTTAAGATAGAAAAAAAAACTCCACGTTTCTATCAAAAGATAAAGAGACATAGTTTTTAATTAGAAAAACTTCTAATTTTGAATTGGCACAAAAAAACCCTACCAATGACTATTCACCTTCAGTTAGAAACAATAAAAAAAAGCAACTGTGACAGTTAGACTCTTTTCAAAATTGCAAACTCATCAAATAGCTGTTGGAAGGTTTAAATATCAACCCTTGGATTTAATCCTATTGTCAGATCACCTTTGAAAGACAACCTTTGATTATCGTTTTAATGCATAAAACAACATTCTTAACTTGCTCAATAGGTTATATCAAGTAGAGGGGTTGATTAAGTAACAAACAACACCCCTTTAAGTTTTCACTTAAGAAATTCTTAACCTTCAATACATGGTCACCTTTTGATTAAAACATAAATAAACTTGCTATTTATTTTTCATAATAATCATATACTTAAGATTTAAGAGACAATATTTCAAATAAATAAAAGAACCCCAAACTCTTAAAATGGACTTGAATATTGAAACAACAACACATAGAGTAGCCTTTGATGCAGAATGGATTTCAGAATATAATCCCACTTTAAAGAAGAATTAAGGTTTTGATTCTTTTAGACTTTGATGCCTTAAATGGTATTTGTTGATCATAAAATATTACGCCTCTCCAAAAAACTTATGTAAAATTTAGTGAGTGGGGGACCAAACTATACCTCACTAAATGACCTCCAGGATTTGTATAGAAAGTTGACTCTTCTTTTCAAGTTTTGGGGAAAGGGGTAGAGAGAAATGCAAAAAAAACATAATGATGGTGATGCGCCAAATCATTTACAACATTTCAAACTTTAACTATTTCTCACTTCTGTTGTAATGGATAGAAAATGCCACAAACGCTTCATTGGTTAGATGAGAACGAATGAAAAAGGCTAAGGAAAAACATAGTACAATCATTCAAATCTCCCCGTGGGAAGCATCTATTAAGGTTTGAAAAAGCAAGAAACCCAAAACATTTAATAAGAATATTTAGATATTCACAAGATCACCCTCACTCTTACAACAATATGTTTTTAAGCATAATATTTTATAGAGAAGGAAAGAGTATGATAACATTATTCACTTTCTGAAAGAACTTTTAAACACAAAAGCTAATAACATGTAAAATAATTATCTAGACTATCTACATGAAATTTTTTGACACAAAGCTTTTAGCATAAATGATATGAGGAAAGGAAACTTATGATAAAGTCCATAAAATTTATAATTTCAAAGAAACTTCTCCTTAACAATATATATTCTGTAATAATCTAATTGAAAAGAAAGGTTGAATGCTAATCTAATCAATTGTCTTTTATCAATATAACTTGCCAAAGAGTGTAAATAATGCTTTATGAAATCTTCCTAATCCTGAGAAAATTTTCATCTCCCTAAAGCAATATCTATGTTCCTCAAAAATATTTTTTCGAAGAAGCTCCCTACTCACTACTGCAAACCCGCCTTTTATAGCTAGAAGAACAAGTCATCATCATGACCAGTAGAGATGAACAACTACCAGATGTTAGCATCCAACCACTTGTAATATGATCTAGGGCCTGATTAGATTGTAACAATATTTCCTGATAAAGTCCTGAGCTACTTCATTAATGGTTCTCGAATTCTGTAGAAGTTCCTTGAAGATATGCTGCCAAAAAGTGACCAGATCCTAGATTGGATTTTTAAACATGATCTGATCATTTGTAAGGAATGATGATGCCATCTCAAAAGTCCAACCACAAAAATAAGACCTTCACCATGCTATCTGACTAACTCTACCCAAAAGATATGTTTTCACGGAAGACATACTCTACCCAATGAAAAAAGCTAACATGGCAAGCTATCGAGCAATCTCTAAGTTTGTGGGAAATATTTTGAGGAAATATTCACCAAGAAAACATGTGTCCCACTTTGTGCCAAAAAGGAAAATGATATAAAGAAAAGCCACATAGCCACCACATGGCGTATTGCATGCCTTTATGCAAGAAAAACTTTTGTCCTTTGAGGTGGTGAGCCATTCTAAAGTGAGTAAAAAGTAAGGGCCGAAAACCAAAATGTTGAAGGAAAAAATTTCTCCATAGTTTTTGGTGAATCACAGGGGGTCTTAACTTTCAGAGGCATGAACCTAGATCTGAAATAATCCTCAAAGTTTGAGCAAAGCAGCATGTTGGGTGTCCCAATCTCCATATGTGGGCTGGATGAGGGTGCGTAATGTTTCATAGGCCTAATCAAGATCAAGGACCCCTTTGAATGAAAATCCTCCCCATCTTGATGAAACACTCCAATGTTATAGTAAACTCTAGAAAGGGGAAGAATTTCCTTCTCCATTTCTTTTACTGTGGGTGATGAGCTCAAATTTTGGAGCACTACGGAATGTTGGATCTTGAGCTTGATGGCTTTTATGATTTGTTATACTATCAATACTCTTTTGTGTGATAAGAATAGAGTGGGTTATTCGAATTGGAGAAAAAATTTGAACTCCTCCAACCTTCTTATTCAACACCATCTCACATGTTTTGCTTCTCACCACAACTTGGTTGCACATGATAAATTCATTTTTCTTTCTTGTAGCCGCTCTTCAGTTAGGAATCCCGACATTCATTAGAGCTTCCTTGGTTTCCTTATATATTTTTGAGATCAATAATCCCAATTCTTTAGCTCGAGGAGTGATGGTGTGTAGAATTTTGTTAACTATCAGACCAACCTTTGATTTAACACCTGTGCATCTATTACAAATTACAAAATTGGCTTTAGGGCTACTACCACAACTATGATCCTCACCCAATGAGTAGAGATTAATTTTTTAAGTATTGGGAGAAGTCCAAATCCCTATGCTATGATCAATTCCTTTTAGACTTGGGATTCCCTCACTCTCATGTCTTCCTCAATTTGATTCTCCTCTTGGAGAGAACTTGTAAGCTCAGAGCAGAGCTTCTCCATCTCTTCATTGCAAGTTTGCAAACTAGACTCAAGGTATTTCTTTTTCTCATTTCTCTTTCTTTGTTTTTGCTTGAGCCTTTTGAAGGTCATCAGAGGCTTGAGATCATATTCTAGCCAATTCAAACTCTGTATCCTCCTTTTCTTGACCCATCTCTTGTGGCACCTTCTATAGCTCATTATATATAGTGTTCATTCTAGTTACTTTGCCTTCCAATTTATTTTTCATTTTTCAATGTTTAGTAATTGTTTTACGTTTGACCGTCATCTCACATTTCGATTTTTCTACCTCGACATGAAGCTGATTCTTCTCACTCTTGACTATTTCAAGAAACTTAGTTGATTCACCTTACTGACCCTATAACTATCTCAAGTGGGCTATCTCCACATCCTTACCTATGATTTCAACTTGTATTCTATCCATTGTGGCCTTTAAGTTAACCAACTCTACCTCTTGCTCATTTAATTTCTTGTACAACTTTTCATAGTGAGTGTAGACCACCTTCTAAGTTGCTTTATCAAGGATCACTTTGTTGCGTGGGAGAGTTTCACTTAAGTTTAGACACACAACTTAGATGTCGTAATATTTGAAATTCATTTCTCCTTCTGGTTTAGATATCTGCAACCTTATAGCCACGATTAGTAGATCATTCTACTCCTCATCAAAACAAGTTTCCAACTTTTGGGTACCTAGATTTATTGTGGATTTTCCCTAAAACTTCTACTTTCTTGCTTGTCGTGCCTACCTTATTACTTCAATATGATTCCAAAGGCTTTGTGGAGACTCAATACCCTGTGTAGCAAGTGAAACACTAGTGGGGAGACCAAAAAGGGTTATAGAAGGAGAGGCCTCAACCATTTGAGGTTGTGGAGAGGCAAAAGGAAGTGTTATCATTGAAAAGGGTAGGATGCCATGTATGGAATGAGAAGGAGAGAAACCCATCAAAGTAAAAGGGGAAGTAGTAAAAAAAAGAGGCACTTTCCAAGAAGCAAATGAGGATGATGAAACTTGTAGTATGGGTTTGTCAGTGTTTACAATGGGTGTCATTGACAAGGTGATTAAAGAGTCAATTATGACCAAAGTAGAAGACGCTCATTTGGAAAGTAGGATTTATTTATGTGGTTCATTGTCAAATATGGCCATGGGAATATTAGGGATGAAGACATCGAAACCCATGGAAAGAGGATTTATTTCCATAGATGAGGGGGTTATAACAACCAAAGATGCAATAGAAGGAATGAGGGCAGGCGCAAAACTTACCTAGGGAGTCTGGGCTAGAAATCTTAGTGGAGCAGAATGCACCTCTTCTTCTCCTCTATTTGATATGTCGCATCCACATAAATCTTGTATTTTCCTCCTCTTTACGAAGGCTGCACTGGTCGATTTAGACTCTCCCATAACCGATCTTGTTGAACCTTGGGTCTTTGTAGCTATGGAAGATGTCTTCGAAGATTGTTGAGTGCTCTTAACCTTTGCTATGGTGTTGTAGAGGATGTGATATGCAATCCTTCTTTTTTTACCCCTTTCCCTTTCGTACATCGAGTGCCTGAAGCAGAGGAGTGGAAACTGGTGTGTGCTCCTATTCAATCTCCTAATTTGATTTAGGATTACTCTTATCGGATCTAGCCTCAACATCATAGATCTCATCGAACATCTCATCACTCGGCTTAACTTCTCCATATAGAGCGATCGAGCATTTGATTTCCTTTTGGTATTTCCAAAAATTAGCCTTCTTCCTTTCTAACCATCCTAAATGCTTTAGCTATGTCTTGAGGGATTGGTCATCTGGATGCTTTGTTAGAAATCTACCACTCGAGGATAGAAGTCGATCCATGGGAGGTGTTCAAATGGTATAAAGGCTAGGTAAATGTAGACCTCTACCCTCTCCTTATTTGGATTCTTCCTTGAATCAAAGTACTCCCACGTTTCATGTTTGATAGTCGGAAGACATCCAACAGGATTGTATTTCCACATATCATAAATAAGGACTAGGCCTAGGCAAGCCAACTTGTTGGTCAACACCTCATGTTCGTCTCACTTTACAAGTGTTATCTAAATTTTGGCATCGAAAAGGGGAAGTGCATAGAGTGCCTTTTTATGTCTCCCACTACCCTAAAAATTTTTGACATTGGATGCTTGATAGCATACCTCTAAGGCAAGGGTCCTATTTGTTACAAATTTAGGAAGCCTAAAAGGCTCCTCATTAAAACCATGACATCCGATGAAAGAAAAATCTACTCTGAAAAAATAATCCACTGAGGTCTAGTGGGTTTTCATCTAGTCCAAACCTTCAAGAGAAACATTTCCTAGAGGGCATGGAGATAGATCCAATAGTACCAGTTGCAATAAATAATCAACAAACAAATAGTAATCCCATGTTCTAGAAAGAACATGGGTCTAGGTGGAAACTAGCTTGTATGATCTCACCATATTAAACATAGTGAGTGGTAAATAACCACTAAAGATTTCAAGATTCTAGTGTAAAATAAAGTGTACCCAAAAAGAGGAATACCTAAACTTAAAGGTGGTGCTATATTTTGTTAATTTCTCTAGCATTCCCTCGATGATTACTTCAAAAAAATCAAAATTCTTTTGGATCCTTTCTTTCTTGAGCGTGAAGGCCAAACCCATTTGAAACTTGTGGATGTCATCATTGCCTCCATGCCCACAAAAAAATACAGCATTGAGAAGACATCCTATACATCCAATTTGAACTCTCTATGCACCAGAGGGAGCACAAGTTGATCTTTACTCAACCATTTAGTCATTTTGTCCACATAAAATCTTAATTTTATTTCTCTATTTTTCTAAAATCTTCCATTCTTCTACTTTGGAATCTCTCAGCCTCCCAATTTGGAAGGATGCACAACATATCCCAGATGGCTATCGTACTAATTGTAACCTTTAACCTATTGTCATTAATAACCTGAATATCTTTATTTAATTTTTTTGCACATGCATTAATCAATCCTAGGCATGGATGCGTGTAGGGTAGTATGAATTATGGCAAGCCATAATGCAAGAGACGAGTTGCAAAACCTTCAGTTGACCCATGGGAAAATATTCTCTACAACACCCCCTCTCTAAGGCTT
The DNA here is from genome assembly GCA_007115665.2 of Sequoiadendron giganteum. Lineage (NCBI taxonomy): Eukaryota > Viridiplantae > Streptophyta > Pinopsida > Cupressales > Cupressaceae > Sequoiadendron > Sequoiadendron giganteum. The sequence goes on along the minus strand of VCHN02000240.1, from coordinate 18,707 downwards.
TTAGGGTTTACATATATCTTTAGATTGAAGATGTTGTCTATGATATCCTTGACCACCTCCTCCTTGATGGGGTTATTTGGCTATATAGTTTTTGTATGCATAAAGCTCCAGTCCTCCAACATTGGTGCATTAGCATATGAGATTTCCCCAAAGATGTTGGTGTATCCCGACCTTTGGAACAAAATGCCAGTGCCTAGACCAAAATATGATGCTTCCACTATTGTTGCATTCCTTGAAATATTTGTAGAAAACTCTTCCAGAGCAATAGTTGCTTGAGAATACCAACACTTACTGAATTGTTTTTCTTTTTGGGTGCATTCAATTCTCACACATACATGAAATAAACGTGTTTCCATTATCGATGGCCCGCTAAGCATTGGCAGTGAGTATGTAATTAGTACATTACCTACACTGCCCTTCTGATAAATAAACTTTAAGCGATGGGAAGCATGCTTTGAGCGATGAAAATGTACTTTGAAAAGACATTTATATTTAATTTAGCAGGGATTTAGCTCTTTAAGAAATATATTTTCACATAGGTAAGTAGGCTAGTGTTGGTGATGATGATAGACACATGGTTGCAGATTGTACACATGAACATTTACTCCCAACACCCGAATTAATTCTTCAAGGCTTGGTTGGTGATCCTCTGTATGATTTACCTGTTGCTTCTCAACATCTTAATATGTTTTCCATTTCTATCGAGCGAGAGATAGGTTTTTTGTTTGTTGGCTTGCCCAATGAATTTTTTTCTATAAATAACACCATCTACTTTGAAAAAATACTCCTTGATTTTAGCTCTTATTTGGTGAGCTCTTTCTACTGTATTTTTTTTTGCTAGTCTATAGCTTCCCTACCGCCATTATCACTAGCCTAGGAAGCCCAATTCAGATCCTAAGCCAGAAGCTGTATAACTCTTTTATAGGAGAAGTAAGTAGTGAGAGTATAAATCACTTGATAGGAAGGAATGACCACCTTGTGATCATGGAATTCAAGTTGGTGCTCAAGAAGGATTATGTGAAGGATGAAAACAAATCACATTGTAATTCAAATACCATCTCCTAGTTCGTAGCCTCGTTGTTGGACATGGACATTTCCAACTCCTGTATCATAGAGTTGTGCCATGCCATATTCAATTCGATGTACTTAGATGGGTTGGGCGAGGTCATCCAAGTAGCTATCCCTAGTGTTGGTATTCTTTCCACCATGAATATCTAGAGACACGTCGATTATGCAGAAGCGATGCCTTGGTTGCCCTTTCTTACAAACTTCTGGACCACAAACCTAGAGCACTATCAGCTACTATCCTAACCCATGGCCTCCTTCCTTTGTGATAATATAACATGGAGCACATTCTTGGGGTTGACTAGAGAATCCACTTCAAGTTCCTAGTTTATAGCCCTAGTGTTGAGGATTAAGGTTCATGCAATTCCTGCATCCCCATGCGTTGAAAACCCTTTACCACCCTATTGATGAAACGTAAAAGAAACAAAATTTTGACTATTGTGACTAATGGAAGCTAGACTTTATTTCTACTATTTTCATGTTGCCTCCACTTTTATTTTTAAAAATGTATTTTTGGGGTTTTGATGAGAAGGATTTTAAGCTTGTCCTAGAGCCTCAAGCTCGGAAGTGTGTATCATTTTATAAATATTTCTAATGAATATAATATATTATACATTTTCCTATTATAATTTTTACTCTCATGGTTTATTTGTAAAGAAACACATTTTACAAAATTTTATATGGTACATAACTATAATTTTTTTTGAGTTGTGCGTACTTTAATTGAATAGTTTTAGATGAATACCATTTACCAGTATTTCCAAAATGTCACCATTCATATCCTCTACCTCATACGTGTTACATTATTTGCATGAATTGATGTAGAAGGGACCCTTCCATAGTGAATCAAACTTTTCATGCTACCCTGGTTTTGTAGCTTGTTCATCATACTTTACCACATGACTCCTCTCCCTGAAATCTGGGTTACACGCCTTTTTATCAAACCAATGTTTGAATATCCATTGACATCTAATCATGGCTCAAATTCCTTCTCTCTTTTCTCTTTCTGGCTTAAGAGCTCTACAAATCATACCTCCATTCTACCATCTTTCTCAACTTCCAAATCTTTTAACAATTGTAGTGTTAGGATTTCTATTGAAATGGGAAGAACTACCTCTTTTCCATACACTAACTCATAAGGGGAGGTTTTCAAGATCTACTTAGGTGTAATTCTATTATCCCATAAAGCCGCTTGCAGATGCTTATGCCATTCTTTCTGGTGTTCAGACCCAATGCACTTTATTAACCTAATTAGGTTTTCATTAGTTGATTTAGCTAATTCGTTCCCCTATGGGTAGTAATTGGATGAAGTCTTGAGGTAGACCCCATGCTTAAGAGTGAAGTTTGACATCCTAGAGCTCACGAAGGCTCATGCATTATCGAAAAATGATGGTTTTTGGAAAACCAAACCTTACTTTAAACACCTCAAAAAAATGGACAATTTATGTTTCTGTAGCATTCTTTAGGAAAACGACCTCCATCCATCTTGTGAAATATTCGATTTTCATGAGTATCCATTTATGGCCTACATAAGAGATGGGATTCATCATCCTGACAAAATCTAGACCCCGTCATGCAAAAGGTTCCTCAATCACAATTAGGCTCAATGGGATTGCAGAGTTCTTCTGCTTTCCGACAAAATATTGGCATTGAGTACACTTATGCACAAGATGGTGGGCCTCAAAGAATATTGAAGGCCAGTAATAGCCTACCCACATTATCTTCAAGCTTGTGGTCTTAATGGAAAATAGTTTGCCCTTAGGGCTGCAGGGCTGCTGTGGAATTATCCTAGAATCCTTTTTTCTTGTGGCTTGTCCATCCAATGGGGGACTCCATGATAATTTATTTTAAATAAAGTCTCCTCAATTAGTATATACTTGGTTCCTTGCAATTGGTAGTAGCATCTTTTGTGAAGAAGGATGCTGGTTGGGTATTGCCTAGTCTACATAAATCATGTTTGATCAACGAACCATGACTCATTACACTCGAACTGGTTTAAATAGACTTAGTCGGTCTCTTTTCTTCTTGGGAGCCTAATTATTGTGTGAGGTATTCAAAAAGACCTCTTCCTCAAACCATCTTGTTTGGTCAGATGTCCACATAGTATTCAAAGATCTTGGTTATCTAGATGGTTAGCCGATACCAAGTTTAACAATTTCTTTATACTTTTGAGATAGAAAAGGCCTATTTTTTTTTTTAAATATACCTAGTTTCATATCCTTTAAGATTCTTGGAATGGAATGAAATGGGATATTCCTTGCTTCCCTCCTCATCCTTTTGGGTGAGCACCAAAGCTATAATCTGTTGGTTGTTGTAGACATAGAGCAGGAACTCCTTGGATAATTCTAGGTTGGCTAACACTAGAGCTATAGAGATGACTACCTTAATTTTATCAAAAGAAAGTTTACCTTTGGTAGTCCATTTAAATGCTAATCCCTTCTTTAATATCAGTGTGATAGGTCTTGTGATTTCCACAAAATATGAAATAAACTAACTGACAAAGTTGATCCTAAAAAATAAGTGTAGCCCCTTTTGGTTGGCTAGCAATGGTAGCCCCATTATAGCCTTCACCCTTTTGTGGTCTATGGCTATCCCTTATTTTGATACCACAAAGCCAAGCAGCTTGCCTTGTGTTATGCTAAAAACACATTTCTTAGGATTTAGGGAAATCTTGAACTTTTGAAACTTCTAGAAGACCATTTCCAAATGATCAAAATGATCATAATTTAATTTGGAGAAAATGGTTAGGTCATCTAGATAGATTATAACCAAAAACTAGTCTTGGGAATAGGGTGCCCTAGATCAGCATGAATCAACTCAAATTCACAAGATAAATATCTTTATGTCGACACTGGACATATCTGAAACTTAAATTTATTTTCTTGTATTCAATTCTAAGTGATAATTCATAACAAAATATTACCTTTTCATAGTTACATAATTAAATCATTGCATCACATCAAGATTCAATTTAAATCGAACCCTCAATCAACAAAGTTAGATCCAAGGGAATATTAGGTCACCTTCAAGTTGATAGTCAATCATTCAAAGGCCCCTAAGAGATTTGAATTCCCTAAATTTTATGCCCACTGTGAATGAAAGGAACCTTGATTTTGGTGATCTAGATATTAGATCTTGGATCACCATTTTCAATATAATAGGTATACATATTCATGTGCCACTTCTTGGATAACCATAAATAATTTTTTTATATGTTCTATAGGATCTCTATTCCTCTTGTACTTTTCATACTTAAATATCTAAAAAGAGGTTGGGAATGAGATATGTGATATCAATCAATAAAAAGGCTAAGAAAATAACTCCTCAAAGGTATATTATTTCTTATGGGTTAACCTTTTGAGTCCTTTTATGTTTTCTTTCATAGCTTTCTATTCTTGATTGGAAGATGACCTAGGTGGTGGTGAAGGTGGATAAGTCTATTGATGATATTGGATTTTGTATTTATTATGAGGAGTAGAGTATTGGTGTCTATTGGTGTTACCCAAGGAGTTAATATTGGTCTTAGGTAGATGTACAAGATATGGAATGATCATATTAGAACTGGTTGTAAGGTATTTTGATCAGTAATGGCCATAAATATGGAATCTTTAGGGGAAGTAAAAAGTTTAATTTTATGTTGTATTTTTACTATTTATGTGGCATGATTAGTGGATGGTGGATTTTTTGATGCATGGTGAATGGTTGTATATATCTTAGGTGGGAATTTTTTTTTATGTAGGGTGTTACCCCTATTGGAAGGGAACCATTAATCTTCTAAGGCAGTGTTGTGGTCTAAACAAATTCTAATATAACCATTAATAGGATGGAGGTCATTATGTGTGTTGGTTAGAAGTTTCTCATAGGCATGATCATGATCTAAGGGGTCAAGACACACCATGTGATGAACATGGGAGAGGTCATAAATATGAGATAATTTAGCCAATAATTCAATGAATTTCATAATGATTGAGTCTTTGTTTATTTCTATAAACTAGTCAATAAGATCACGTCCTTATTCAAAATTGAGAATGTCATTAGGATCAATAGTGTATCTAGGCTGAATGGGATTCCCGTCACTAATTTCACTATTATCATATTGTAAAAACCAAATTTGCATATGATTCAAACAATAACCAACATTATATTGTAGCCATTTTAAAACAAGCAAATTATCCAGCATTCCTATAAAATATTCAATCATGCTACACATGAAAACAAGGTAAATAGGCAAAAATAAACTAAATGAAAGCACATCAAAACATTAACAAACCCTATCCCATAGTGGGAGTGATGCTCCTTTGATGTGAAAAGGATGCCCTTTCCCACCCCCTTGATAAGCTTCCAATGATGGATAAGATGTGATGAAGATAAAGTGCAAGATGAAATCAAAGTGCCTATAGTGAGAATGCTAAGATTGTGGATGGATTTGGAGTAGAAGTGACTTGTATTTATAGCTTGAATGCTTGAAAGATGCAGAGATGGGAGGAATGTAGGATTAAACATGAGCCAATGGCAAGGTGCCACTTGTCAACATGCTAGTGGAGGAGGAATGGGCACATTTTGGAGAATGTGCAAGTGGTTGAGGATTTGAGAGGTGAAAGAGATTAATGGCTTTGTAAGTCATTAAATGAATGTGGGTAGGACATGTTGGAGGGAAATGGGTTGGGCAAGAAAGTCAAATAAGTGGAGTAAATGAGGGAATATTGCTTGGGAATATGCCTTGTGAGGGAAAATAGGGGTAATTAGATAATTAAATAAAAATGAATTTCATGTGCAAGTGGGTGGGTTAGTCAAGGGTTTAGCTTTGACCTAGGTTGAGTCAAAACCTAGAGGATGAGTAATTAGGATTATGGGCTAATTAATTCAGATTAATTAACTTGAAGGGATTTAGGGGTTTTGACATAAATGATTTAATCAATTTGATTTATTAAATCAGATGAAAGGACCTTTAGGACTTTAATTAAATAAATTGATTTATTTAATCAAGAAAGATGCACATTAGTGAATTAATTGAATAAATGGATTTATTTGATTAATAGAGGAATTTGATGTTAATTAGTCAAATTTAGATTCATGATGTTAATTACGATTATTTTTTATGTCTACATTTTCCTCCTCTTTGAAGCAATGTACCTGCTGCATTGGTTCAAAGAATGATGCCGCCAAGATCAAAATTCAAAAGAATTCTATTTTTTTCGGATGCCCCAACAGAAAGAAGTACGTTAGCACATTGCCCCCTTGAGAGATTGAGTGAAAAGTTCATTTTGAGGGTAGATCTCATGACAAAGAGGTTCAAGATGGATGCATGGATGGTTCGACTAGCAGATCTATATGATAATGATGATACAAATGATATTTTTGTAAAATGCTTAATATAATAAATCTATATTATCCTAAACAACTTAGATGATGATGCAATGCATGTGAGATGGATGATGTTTCGTATCATGATGAGATGGCATGATTATGGATGTATGCAGATTTTATGAATGCAAGATGAAGACATGTAGATTCTGGTGAATGATGGATGCATGCTAGTGTGAAAGATGATAGAAGAATGAGAGGGATCAACCCTTGAATCCGAGATGATGCAAAAGTCCAACAATTGTTGAGACTTTATTAGATATGATGATGGATGATGATGATGTATTGCTTATTCAGGGATGGAGGGTGTAAAGAGCATAACTTTCCTTATGTTTGATAACACACATAGATACAATGCATCAAGGTACAAACAACTAGGATGCCATTGTATCTAGTGCGATGGACTTTGACTCAACAAACAAATAGGAGGATCTTGTTCACACTGGCATACAAAAACCTAGCTAAGATGCAATTCAGAAGTTTCAAACATCTCGAACCAAAGCATAGAAAGGAATAACCTATCAATGCAATAGTAAACAAGCTATTCAAAACACCTTCCATACATACCTAACAAAGAAAGTATTCACCAAGGTTATATTAAAAGAGCATCCAAAAAGTACATAAGACAAAATATAATGATCAGTGCCCCATTCCTTTCTCTCTAAATCATTCTTGTTAGACATCATTAAGAGGTCATTGGAACGGGAGAAATAAAATAAATCAAAAAGAAAAGATCAAGAAAACAAACAAGATAATGTTCTTCATACCGCTAGCCAAGACTAAACTATGGTGATGCCTGATGTTGATGTCCACTGTAGGAAGGATTCATCCTAGAACATGATGTTATCATGTGATGGTGAAATTGACTGGATGATAGGCTATTGATGCGAAGATTTGACCAACTTGTTTACATACTGACCTAGACTTAAGATCTTGACTCTTAAGTTTTCACTTTTGACTATGAAGATTTCTTTCACTTGTTTTGCCAAAGGATGAAGGTGCATATCATTTATTATGAGTGGATGCTTATTGTGGGTGAATGTTGAAATGATACAAATGGATTTTTTTATAATGTTTTTGGATTTTTGAAATTTTTTGAGGCTATTTTTGGTAGCTTTTGATGTTTTACAAATGTTTTTCAATTTAATGAGATTTTTGAATGTTTTTGGATTTTGTGTCTTGAGATCTCATCAATGATGGCCTTGCCTACATTTAAGATAAGAGATGACATAGTTCGGATACCATGTTTTCGACATTTTCTAAATTTTTGACCTGTTTTGGGATTTGACATGTTTTGATTTTTTTTGGATTTTCTCATGATTTTGATGATTTGGATATGGATATGATATCAGTTCTTTGTTTTAGGATTTTCTTGAAAACCAAGCTAGGGTTGATTGATGAGATTGATGGATTGATGATGATGGCATTGTTGAGGATACACAACAAGGACTGAAATGATGATGGATTTATTGGATTTGATTGATTAAGATTTTGAAGCTTGATTTGGAACAAAATTATTTTAATGATTTGATGTGACACTAAGGTGAAAATTAGATGTAGTTGATATGGATTGTTCAGATCGATGTTTGATGAAAGATAAGATTGACAATGAACATCTTTTCATCAAAATATGCCATGGGCTAGGGATTTTTATTTTAGCTCACAAATGATTGACCAAATTGATTTTACATTTTCCAATGTTCGGGTCACTACATCAGTTGGCAGATATAGATAAAGACTTATTCGTAAAGAAAGATGTAAATATTTACCCCTAGTATCTAGCATTGTATGGAATGCCATAGATGGATTCTGGGATAGGTGTATAGATGGATGGATATGGATTATCTTGTGATAAGATAAGGTATTCGAACAAGGGATGCTCATTTGGATAGTGCTTCATGTCTCAAAAAATGTTGGATCGAATAGGATCAATGAGAATGACCCATGTCAAGATGTTTACCATAAATAAGTGTAAAGTGTTCACAAAACTTTGTTAAGATCAAGATAATTTGGAAGATGGATGCAGATTTATGAAAATTGATTGGATAAATGGTTCATGGATGAATGGATTTATTATGGATAAGATGGATGAGACGAGATGCTTCCACCTAAAATGGCACATGTAGATGCTCAATTCTACACATGATTCTTGTTTGTCAGGTTTTCATCATGGTACTTTCCCAAAGCATCACCCATGTAGTTTTCATTGGAGGATAATTTTTATCTTTACTATTTTCATTATTTTTTTATTTTTTTAATTTTTCCCTTAAATATTTTAAGCTCATGTTGAACCACCTAGTACTGCTGACATTGATTCTTATGTCATAATGTTCCATCAATATCCTACTTGAATAAGTTGTTTCGCTAAAATAAGTGCACTTGAATGAAAATTTTGAGAATTTTGTTCTACTTTGTTGATATCGGAGTTAACTTTGTCTTTGTGCGTACATCGCGATAGAATGCCTTTTGAATCCTTATGATGAAGGGTTCCTGCCAATACATGGTCAATCTGATAATTGGATACCATGCATGGAGGTGTGGATGGAATGTGTTTAGGAAAAGAAGATGGATTGGTTGACAGTTTAGAATTTTTGACTCTCCAAACATGGGAAGATGAGCAATGATGGGTGGATACGAAAGTGTGTGTGGAATTAGGACCAACAACTTGGTATACTTTGTACATTTCTTGAGAAGTTTGATTTTTCCTTTGTGGACATTTTTGATGGATAATTTTCCCCTTTTTATTTTTCCCCATAGTATCTTTGACTAATGGAGTTTTATAGGGATAATCTTTCTTTGTATTCTTTGGTATCCACTTGTATTTGACTTTTCCTTCATTCTTTATAACTTATTTTTCTTCGATAATGTTCTTCATGCTTTCATTCAAATATTTATTTTCATTTTGGTCCCAATTCATGGATGGGGTGATGCGTGGATGAAGATTCATGATGTGGTTAGTTGTAGTGTTGGCATTAGTTTCATCATGAAGATTCTTCATGCGTCCTATGTTAATTTTTTCTTGAGATGAAGTTGCCCCCAATTTTATAGAGGTATCACTGATATGTTTAGATCCCTTCAGTGTCGAATAACCAATACCTTCATACATAGGATTTCCAATCATCTACACTGGTTCTAGGATGCCTTGTTCATGTAGACCTAATCCTCTACCTTCAGAATTCATCTGGTAAAAAAAATTATTTGCAAATGGATATGATTTACCTTGGAAACAAGATGCTAATCCTTCTATACTCTATCATGGATCTTCAAAGGTGATAGCTTCTTTATTGATTAAATAGCTTGCCCTAAAAAATATAAGTGATCCAAGTTTATAAGTGATAGGATCCTTGATCCAGAGGATTTTTCGTCAAATTTTGAAATTATCTATTTTTCTCCAGTTTCGATATCATTAAGAAGTGCTTGGGATCTTGACTCTAATGCAACTCAAACGGAGTCAATCGGAGTCTCGAAACTCATGATATTTATGGTCAAACTTCTGGTCAACTACCAGACCTAGGCCAAAAAAGGGCAAAAATAAAAGTCATCAAAACTAGTCAAAGTCAACAACCTTTTGTAGTGCTCATTCTCACGATTCTCGTAGAGTTCATTTCACAGGAAATGAAGTCTGTATGGTGATGTTACGGAAGGTCAAAGATTGGGTCAAAATTGCCCCAATGACATCAATGCCCAGTCAGCTCGACAACCAATCAGCCCCTAACATATGGCATTGCATGGAAATATTATTTTTGAGGAATATTAAAAAAAAGGGAGAGGCAAATATATATATATATATATATATATATTTATAATATTTATGGTGGGTTCCACCCATCCAAGGGGGGCAACCCACATTAAGTGGGCACCACCCATGGTATGGGGGGAGACCCACATAAAGTGAGACCACCTAAGGAATAGGGGGCAGCCCACCTTATATGGGAAGCCTCCCTTTCCTTTAGGGGAAAACATTAAAAGGAGGAGAGGATGGTGGGATCACCACCCACCATTTTCTCTAAAAGGGATTTAATTTATTTTTCCAAGCCTAAAGATAAGGCTCTATCCCATGTGTTAATGGGCCTATTATATCTCATATTTTAAGAGGCTCAAATTATTTTCCTTTACACAAGAAATATTAGGAATATTATTCCTAAATTAAGGGGCCAAATAAAACTTTACATAAAAGTATCCCCTAAATAATAGAGAATAAATCCATTCGTAACCATTCAAATAGAAAGGGAATTATTTTGAGGGGATATTATCCTTCCAGAAATCACTAAACAAGGATATTATTGAATTTTTCTCTATGTAAGGGAGATTGGGTAGTTAATTTGTTTTATACTAATTTTGGCATAAAATGTAATATAAAAAGGGGTAGAATGGGGGGTGTGAAGTAAGTGATTTTCGAAGAATTTTTCAAGTGTGAGAGCTTGTTTTCGTTGGAGAAACTATTGTATTTCCATGATTTTGGAGAAGCTTATTTCCACACAATTTGGAAGTGCAATTTACAGATTTCTTTGTAAACCAAGGGGAGATTTTGCTGACGACTGTAACCGAATTTCTAGAGGAATAATTGGATTGGTCCACTCATTGGAGAGGGGCCCAGAGACGTAGTCATTTTAAACAATGAACTCCATTATCAATTTTGTTTGCACTCTCTTTCTCTCTCTTTCTGTTCTTTCTTTAATCTCTTTGTAGTTTCATTAATTTAATTTTGTTAAGAATTAAATTTTGATTAAGCACTTTTGAATTGTAATTAAGAATTCAAAGTATTTGTCATAGATCCGTTAAATCAAATCAAATTTGGTATCAGAGACGTGTTTGGATAAGATTGCAAGTTTGAATGCTAACATGCTCCACGCTTCAAAGAGCCGAAGGAGAGCTTGAAGAATATAATCCTGAGATTGACAAGAGAAGAACCTTGCCAAAGATGGAAGGAACCAAAGTTGAGAAAAGTATTGAGCCTGAGCTTGATGATAAGTCTTTTCAGCAAGCCTTTCTTGAGATGAGGTCAATGGTTGGAGACATTTATGTAGATAAGAAGAGGCATGAGCTGAAGAAAGGAGATTCTTTGAAGAAGGAAGATTCTAAAGATCGTAAAGACAAGAAGAAGCAGTCTAAAGATGGTGAAAAAATTCTAGTTTATCCTCCATCTACCCCGTATTCTCCTTCTTCCTCTTCTTCCTCCTATTCTTTTCCCTCTTCTTCTTCTCCCACTAATAATCCATTTAAGAGAAAATCAAAGCCTATTATTGAACTGGGTGTAAAATTTGAATTTCGTAAGTACAGTAGTGACTTAAATGCCAAAAAGTTAGATGATGGGATCTAGTAGGTAGAAGTGTATTGTAGGATTTAAGTCTTAACAAAAGATGCTTCTATGATCTAGTTAGCCACTCTCTGATTGAGAGGTACAACTCTCACTTGGTGCAAGAGTAGAACTTGGGAGGAAATTGCTCGCCATGGTAAGGTTAATATGACTTGGATGGAATTTGTTGCTGCCCTTAAAACAAAATTTTCTCCTTTAGGTTATATGCAAAAATTAACAATGAATTGATAAACCTTTAAGCAAGGTAAGGTTTAGTCTATCCAAGATTACACCCATGAGTTTAGAAAATGAGCTATTATTTTAAGTGTTCCTTTGTATACTCAGGATACATTACTTAAGTACATAGGTGGTTTGGATTCTTACCTAAGACATACCATTATAATGTTGAGTCCTGATAATTTGGATGAAGTATCAGTCTAAGCCACTCATTTAGAGTTAAGGGGTAAGAGCACTTTCAGTGATAATTTCTCAAATAAACCATCTAAGTCTGAGGGGAAGTTTAATGGTAAAGGGAAATACAAAGATAAAGGCAAACGGAAAAAGATAGCTACAGTTAATAAGGAGGGTAATAAGCCCACATATTCCCATTGTATTAAAGAGGGGCGCGATGATTCGAAGTGTTGGAAGCTACACCCGAAACTAAGGCCAAAAAGATACAGAGGAAATAAAGGAAAGCAAAAGACTACTGCAATGGTTCAACAGGATCTTGGATCTGACTCTGGAGATGAGACAAAGATTGTTTCTATTAGGATCCAAGGTAAAGTAAAATTATAACTCTATCTACTGATACAAGTATTTCTAATGCAAGTGCACATAGTTCAAGTACAAGTAAAGTATCCACTCCCTGATAAACAACAAAATGAACTATTTCATATTTGAGTTGTATCTAGGCACACTAAGATTGACACACTATTTGATACGGATTCTCAAGTCAACGTAATATCTGAAGAGGTGGTAAAGAAACTCCATTTAACTACAACACCTCATCCAAAGCCATATCCGCTTGGATGATTTTTCAATGATGCTCAACTGCAAGTAACGAAACAATGTAAATTGAAATTTTCCATCACTGCAAACTTTGTTGATGAGGTAGAAGTCTAGATGTTGTCCCTTTGGATATTTGTGGGCCTATGTTAGGGATTCCTTATCTGTATGACAAAAAGTGATCTTCTACAGGGGGGAGAATAAGTATCATCTTTTTAAGGATGGGATAGCATACATTGTACATGCACACAAAATTAAGACTAATCTTTCACTACTCAAAGTTGGTCAAATGAATAAGGTTATCAATTCTAGTAAGAACTTTGTATTAATGCTCATAAAATCTCAAGAGGATGAAAAAGCTGAAGCATTTAAGGGGTGTGATCCAAAGCATAAAATTGAGATGGTAAAAATAATTTCTACTTATGAAGACTTATTTCAAGAACCAAAGGGGTTGCCAACTAAGAGAGAGATACAACATGAAATCCATATATAGTAGGATGTGCCTCTTCGATACATCAAAATGTACCATTTGTCAGTTTTGCAGAATGAGGAAATCAAAAAGAATGTTCAGGAGTTGGTGGAAAAAGTAGTCATACATCTTAGTACATCTCCTTGTGGTTCTCCAATTGTGTTGGTTCCAAAGAAGGATGGGTCTTGGAAAATGTGCATCGACTATCGAGCCCTGCACAAGATAACGGTAAAGAATAGGTATCCTCTTCCTCGTATTGATGATTTACTTGATCAGTTAAAACATGCATTTTATTTCTCTAAGTTAGACTTGCGTAGTGGATATCATCATATAAGAATTGCAGAAGATGACATTTGGAAAAATGCATTTAAGACAAAACAAGGACTATTCAAGTGGTTGGTCATGCCCTTCGGGCTTTGCAATGCATCAGCTACATTTATGAGAGTCATGAATGATGTCTTTCATCCTTTTATTGATGATTTTTTCATGGTGTATTTAGATGATATTCTTGTATTCAGTCAAACTTGGGAAGATCATGTAAATCATGTAAAAATTTTTTTTGATGTATTGAGAAAAGAAAAACTCTTTGTAAAGATGTCTAGATGTGAATTCACTAAGACATCCTTAGTGTACTTAGGCTATGTCATAGGAGGTGGTCAATTGAAAGTAAACCCTATGAAGGTCGAAGTTATTATAAAACTGCCTAAGACAAGTACAGTTATTGAAGTCAGAAATTTCTTAGGTGCAGTCCAGTACTAGAGAAAGTTCATTGCACTCATTAACTAGTATGAAGACAAATTTTCAGTTGGGAGGTCTATAGTAGAAGGCCTTCAACACTTTGAAGGAGAAGTTGAGAACAAAACCAGTTATGGCTTTACTATATTTACACCAACCATTCAAAACCAAAACAAATGCAAGTGGATTTTCCATGGGAGCAGTGCTAATGCAAGGAGGTAAGACAATCATCTATCACTCTGAAACCTTTTTAGGTGCAGTTATTCACTATCCTACTTGTGATAAGGAACTTTATGCATTAGTTCAGAGTGTTAAAAAATGGAAACACTACTTAATGGGGAAGGAAACAGTAATCCATACCGATCACCATCCATTGCAATATCTGTATTCACAAACTAAGCTACAACAATGTAGGCACTTTAGGTGGATGGGTTTTCTTCAACAGTTTCACTTAGTAATTAAGTACAAGAAAGGTTCCCTTAATAAAGTAGTAGACATGATCTCTAGACCTCCAATTTCTAGTGCTTTGATAATCCTTAAAAATAGTTCTATGATGCATGGAATTTTTGAGGAACAATATACTACTAATGAAAATTTGAAGGATATCTATGCAACTCTAATCCAAGGAAAAAATGTAGAAGAAAAGGATTACTATGTGCATGATAAACTCTTGTATCACTTAGGAAAATTTTTCATTCCAAATAATGAACAAGGACATGTAATTAGAGAGGCACAAACATCGCTAATTCCAAGATATGTTGGGGTCAGTAAAAAATTGGCACAGGTACAAAAATATTTCTACTAGCCTCGAATGCAAGAAATTGTAACAAAATATATTAAGGGATGTGTGATGTGTGCAACTAGAAAACTATGTAACAGGAAATTGGGGTTGTACACAACTTTAGTTGTACCGTCTCATCCATGGGAAAGTGTTTCTATGGATTTGGTCAGGGGGTTACCTATGTCTAGGAAAGGGCATCACTATTTGCATGTAGTAGTTAATTGGTTCAGCAAGATGTGTATTCTTATGCCATGTAAAAAGAAAGTCATTCCTGAACTGACAGCTCATATGTATGGGTTCACTTTGTGTTACCCACTTCCATTGTATGAGATCAAGATTATCGATTCCTTGGGGAGTTTTGGTCAATCTTATGGGGACTTATGGATAATAAACTTAGAAAGAGTACAACCTTCCATCCACAGAGAGATGGAAAGACAGAGGTAGTCAACAGGATAGTTGTTCATCTGCTCAGAGGATATTACAACAAACATCCTAAGTTGTGGGATGAAAGTCTTCATTATGTGTAGCACGCCTACAACCATTCAACTCATTCTTCTAGAAAGAGGTCTACTTTTGAGACTTGTTTCGGTTACGTACCCAAGACACCGATGGATTTTTCTTTTGGTAAGGATGATGTTTAAGATGGATGTCATGATGTAGAGAGGGCTTTAACGTTCATCCAAAAATTCCAAGCAATTCATCAGGTAGTAGATGCATAGTTGGAAAAGAGCCAAGCCAAATACAAGGCTCGGCATGATAAACATCTCACCAAACACCATTTCCAAGTTAGTCACCATCTTTGGTTACATATAAGCAAGGAAATAATGCAAGGCGAAGGAAGGACTCTCAAGTGAATCAAATATGGTCCATTAAAGATTCT
Organism: Sequoiadendron giganteum; assembly: GCA_007115665.2. Lineage (NCBI taxonomy): Eukaryota > Viridiplantae > Streptophyta > Pinopsida > Cupressales > Cupressaceae > Sequoiadendron > Sequoiadendron giganteum. The sequence goes on along the minus strand of VCHN02000240.1, from coordinate 3,112 downwards.
GGAAAGGATTGGCATCAATGCCTTCCACCTTAATCTTCCTCCATACATGCAGATTTACTCGGTAGTCAACATTGAGAACTTGAAGTTGTATGAACCTTCGATGATACTAGATGAGGAAGCTGAAGTGTAAGTTACATCCGTTGACGACCTTTCACTAGAGTACATTTCAGAGTTTCCTAAAGACGTCATCCTCGATAGGAACACCAAGACTTCACGAAGAGGAGCAGTTGAATACCTCCAAGTGGGGCTAAAGGGGATGCATCCAAGCAAGGAAAAGTGGATGGAGATTGGTAAAGTGAGGGAACTTTACCCTCACTTACTTTTAGAGTAACTAGCTTTCAGAGGTCGAAAAGCTCTCCAGTGGGGAGGACTGATCTAGAGGATTTTTTGTCAAATTTTGAAATTCTCCATTTTTCTCCAGTTTTGGTATCATTAAGAAGTGCTCGAGATCGTGACTTCAATGCAACTCAAATGGAGTCAATCGGAGTCTCAGAGCTCAAGATATTTATGGTCAAAATTTTGGTCAACTCCCAGACCTAGGCTGAAAAAAGGGAAAAAATCAAAGTCATCAAAACCAGTCAAAGTCAACAACCTTTTGTAGTGCTCATCGTCACGATTCCGATAGAGTTCATTTCACAGAAAATAGAGTCTGTATGGTGATGTTATAGAAGGTCAAAGATTGGGTCAAAATTGCCCTGATGACATCAGCGCCCAGTCAACTCGACAACCAATCAGCTCCTGACACATGGCATTACATGGAAATATTATTGTTGAATAATTTTATTAAAAAAGGGAGAGGCAAAATATATATATATAAAATATTTATGGTGGGTCCCACCCATCCAAGGGGGGCAACCCACATTAAGTGGGCACCACCCATGGTAGGGGGGGTGACCCACATAAAGTGGGATGCCACCTAAGGAATATGGGGCAACCCACCTTATATGGGAAGCCTCCCTTGCCTTTAGGGTAAACACTTAAAAGGAGGAGAGGATGGTGGGATCACCATGCACCATTTTCTCTAAAAGGGATTTAATTTGTTTTTTCAAGCCTAAAGATAAGGCTCCATCCCATGTGTTAAGCCCCTATATCTCATATTTTAAGAGGCTCAAAGTATTTTTCTTTACACCAGAAATATTAGGAATATTATTCCTAAATTCAGGGGCCAAATAAAAACTTACATAAAAATATCCCCTAAATAATAGAGAATAAATCCATTCGTAACCATTCAAATGGAAAGGTAATTATTTTAAGGGGATATTATCCTTTTGAAAATCACTAAAGGAGGATATTATTGAATTTTTCTCTATGTAAGGGAGATTGGGTAGTTAATTGGTTTTACACCAATTTTGGCATAAAGTGTAATATAAAAAGGGGTAGAATGGGGGGGTGTGAAGTAAGTGATTTTGGAAGAATTTTTCAAATATGAGAGCTTGTTTTCCTTGGAGAAACTATTGTATTTCCATGCTTTCGAAGAAGCTTATTTCCATGTACTTTGGAGGTGAAATTTGCAGATTTCTTTGTAAACCAAGGGGAGATTCTAATGACAAATGTAACTGAATTTCTGGAGGAATAACTAGATTGGTCCACTCATTGGAGAGGGGCCTGAAGATGTAGTGATTTTAAACGATGAACTCAATTATCATTTTCATTTTTACTCTGTTTCGGTCTTTTTCTATTCTTTCTTTAATCTCTTTTTAATTTCATTAATTTAATTTTGTTAAGAATTAAATTTTAATTAAGCACTTTAGGATTGTAATTAAGCCTTTAAAGCATCTTTCATAGATCCGTTAAATCAGATCAATCCTCCATATGTGGGATATCTGTCTCATTGATATCTTTAGCTTGATCTTGTGAAATATTATATTTTAATGCTTCTTCAAAAGGTGTTGATGATTCATTGTCCACATAAAATTCTTCCTCATGATTCATTCTTGATATGATTTCACATGATTTTTTTGATTCACAAATTTTGTAGAAGCCTTCTTCATTATCTATTTTTGATATGTCTCCACAGGATGTTTCTGATTCACCACTTCTATAGAAGCCTTCTTCATGATCTATTTATAATATGTCTCCACAAGATGTTACTGATTCACAACTTCTATAGAAGCCTTCTTCATGATCCATTTCTAGTATGTCTCTAGATTTTTATATATCTTGGTCATGTGTACAAATGTTAAGAGTAGGAGACTCTTGTTCCTTGGTAATGATGTCAAGAGTATGAGATTCTTGTCTTGAATGAATACCATCTACCTTTCCATTGAAAGAAAGCATCTGATGGGTTGATGGAGGAGTATGTGATACATGGATATGATCACCATTTATAATATCTTGTATAGATAGGAGAGTGTCCATTAGATCATTGTAATATCTCGGAGATACAAATTCTCTATCTTGAGTGATTTTAGAATTGCTTTTGACATGCTTTGGATCAAGTTCTTGACATGGGTCAATTTCAAAGGATGGATTGCTTACAAAGGGTTCTTGGACATTGTCATTAGGTAGGGGAAGTGGCTCAATATACTTTTGATCTTTGAGTGGATTTGGATAAAGTGTGGAGTTGAAGATTCCTTGACTATCTGCAACCATGAGGTCAAAGGATGTCAATATGTCTTGGAAAGGACCACTACTAGACTTTGGTGAAAGATGTTGATCATACTTTGGAATAAATTCTTGAGATATTTCCTCTAACTCATTAGGTGATGTAGAGACATTTTCAACATGATCATTTCTTGATAGATCATGGATTATGTCAATAGGATCAAATAATTCTAACATGTCTTAAAATAGATCATTGTGGGGTATTGTTGATGAATTTTTATCATGGTAGAAAAGAAACTCTTGATGCATGTTTATTTGATCATTGGATGGGGTATAAACTTCTTCAAGGTGCTCATTGATTGATTGATCTTGATCATTGTTATCAAAAGTTTTGGTTGAGAGATTGTCATCATTTTCAACCATAGGATCAAATGATGTTAACATTTCTTGAATTGGATCATTGTTGGGTATTGTTGATGAATTTTGATCATGATAAAAAAGCTACTCCTGATATATGTTGATTTCATCATTGGATGAGGTAGAAACTTCTTCAAGGTGCTCATTTATG
>VCHN02002361.1:0-17535 GCA_007115665.2 Sequoiadendron giganteum | reverse complement strand
TGTTTTGGGATTTTTGATATGTTTTGTATGTTTTTGGATTTTCTCATGATTTTGACAATTTGGATATAAATATGATATCAGTGCTTTGTTTGGGATTTTGTTGAAAACCAAGCTAGGTTTGATTGATCAGATTGATGGATTGATGATGATAACATTGCTGAGGATACACAACAATGCAAGGATAGTGTTAAGCAACACGAGGAGTGGGAAGGATATCCTAAGATGATGATGAATTGATTGGATTTGATTGATCGAGATTTTGAAGCTTGATTTGGAACAAAATTGTTTTGATGATTTGATGTGATGCTGAAGTGCAAGTTAGATGTGACCGATATTGATTGTTTGGATTGATGCCCGATAAAAGATAAAGCTTGATAAGGAACATCTTCTTGTCAAAATATGTCATGGCCATAGTGGTTTTCATTGGAGGACAATTTTTATCTTTAGTATTTTCATGATTTTATTTTATTTTGATGAATAGGCAGATATCTATATTAATTTAAAGATAAGAATACATATTCACAAAAAAAGAGTGGGTGGTAAGAAGGCACACCCCAAGAGTCACATGGGCATATCCCAAAAAAAATAAAATATCAGATCACGTGGGTCGAACCCAGAAGTCTAAAAGCATGAAAAATTAAACAAACGGGCCATTAAGCGGCTAGAGCAGTGCCAAAAGAGCCCAGGGGGTCTCTTTCATCCATGTTTTTCCCCCATACATCAGTGAGGTCTAGAGTGATGTCAGGACGAGCACCCCAACCATCATCATCTTTATCTTTATCCTTATCTTCCTTCTTGCGCCAGGGTGAGATTGCAAGCGCCAGTTGCAGAAAATGTTTACCACTAATAGGCCATCCAAAGTCAGAAGCAGGTGGAGTATTAGAGGGCGACCCAAAACCGCCATTTTCGCTCTCATTTGCACCACCAGAAGGCCACCCCTGAGCAACCTGCAGTGGAGGAGAGCGGGCACGCCGAGGAGGGTGAGAGTCCCGCCGAGCAGGGGGCTGAGATCGAGGGTGAGCAAAGCCACTCCACTGTCGGCGCCGAGAGGGCGACTGGCCGCGGGAGGAAGAGGGCGAATCGGGGACCCAAGTCACAACACACGGGGCATCACCCCAATGGTCCAGGAGGACCTGTAGGTGAGCCACCTCCAATGCAACTTTATTAGCTTGCACTTGTATCTATAAAAGAACATTAGAAAAAATAACCGCTTTAACATAGAGAGAAATATTAACATCTAATTGAGAATGAGCAAAGATGCAAGAATTTATGTCTTTCCAGATGCTGAAAAGGATTTCCACTTTGAAAGTGTGCCAAAGCTGAGTGAATTTAACAGGGATCCCTGGTGGATCCCCAAGCACAACCATATGCCAAGAAGCAAGTGGTTGATAATTATGCTGCCAGAGGAGCACAAATCAAAGCTCGGCTTCATTGGCTTAAGATCGGTGATTGTGCCTCCAATTTTTTTTGGCACTTCGTGCCAGGCACTCATCCCCACAAATCAAAAAAATTACGGATGGCACTCGGGTGCTCTCAAAGCTTCCCGACATTCTCTAGGATTTTTTGCGCCATTATGAACAGGTGTTCACTACACAGGATTCCACGCTTGTGTGACAACAAGCTCTTTAGGACTGCCTTGTTGTTGTGCCACATAGGCTTTTTTCAGCCCAGGTCAATTTTTGTGATCAATTGATGATCTCAAGGAAGTTGTTTCTTCTATGGCCAATGACAAGGCTCCTAGGATTGATGGCTTCCCTTGCAAATTTTACAAAGTTCTTTGGGATTGTGTTGGGAGCAACTTACATCATGTCTATCTTGAAGCTTTTCAAACCAATTCTCTAGAAAATTTAATAAATAAGGGCAATATTAAATTCATACCTAAGCCTAGGGATCCGGAGGATATTTGCAACTGGAGGCCCATCACACTTCTCAATGTATCCTACAAGATTATCGCCAAAGCCTTGGCTTTGAAAATCTACCATCTCTTGCCTCAAGTTGTGCGCCCAGAGCAGACTGGTTTCATCAAATCCAGGTTTATTCTGGATAATATCATTGTTGTTTGGGAAGGCATGGAGTGGGCCCGGTGCTCCAACCAAAAATTTGTGTTCATTAAAATTGATTTTTCTAAAGCCTATGATCGCATTGAATGGCATTTCATTCTTGCGATGTTGCAAGCCTTGGGGTTTGGGCCCAACTTCATTTAGTCTGTTTGAATGTTCTTTGTTGATGCTTCGGCCTGTATTACCATTAATGGTCATCAGTCTTCTACCTTTGGCCTTTTTCGTTCAATTCATCAAGGGTGTCCTCTCGCCCCTTCTTTGTATGTTCTTTTTGTTGAAGGATTTGGTTACCTGTTAGCCCATGTTTCTCAGGAATGTGTCAAACGGATTCTTCTCCCAAACTTGCTGGAGCAGCTTGTTAATGGCCACTTTGTGGATGACTCCTTTCTCACTCTCTTGGAGGAAGAGGAATCTATCATTGTTTCCCTTGATTTTCTTAACACTTTTTGTCTTGCCTTTGGCTCAGCCATCCAATGGCACAAGACTTTATGCTACAGACAATCTGTGTTACCCACCCATACGTGGTTTCAAACCTATAATTGGAAGTGGATTGAGCAAGGAGATATTTTTCACTTTCTGGGCATTCCCTTTTCCTTTCACGCTTCCCCTAGGGAGCTTTGGCAGGCCATGCTCTCCAGAGTTGAGTAGAAGCTTTCCTATTGGATTACCAAGCCTCTTTCTTTGGCTGGTAAGTTCCAGGTGTGTTCTAAAATTTTGGCAGCCACTCATGTTTACTATTCCTCCTGTTGGGCTCCCTCCAAAGCCGCTTACAGCAGGCTTGAAAATTTGTTGCGGGATTTCTTATGGGCTTCCTCTGAAACCCACAAGGGTTTCCATCATGTTTCTTGGGAGTTTTGTTGCCTCCCTAGGGATTTTGGAGGGCTTGGGCTGCTCTCCACTCAACGACAAGGGACTGCTCTTTGTGTCAAATGGATTATCTGGGCCCTCACCGGAGATGAAGCCTGGAAGATTCTCCTTAGGCACTGCATCCAATCTGGATTTCCTACTCACAGACCCATCTGGAAAGGAATAGGCTTCCAAACCCTCCTATTATGAGAGAGCTTGTTCAAATTGTTGGAACTTTTGTGGCCAAGAGCATTTGGTGGGCCTGGGAGGTTGTCAAGCCTTGGCTCCAATGGGCTGGAGCTAGATTTCATGATGGGATTTCGCTCAATCAACAGAACCTCTGGTAGTCTCCCCTTCCTGCTCAAAATGCCCAGCCACTGACTAAATTGCCTTGGCTCAAAGCCCTCAGATTTCACAAAAAGGGCATTCAGACCCTGCAGTAGCTTTTTCATAGGCCCACTATGTGTATCATGTAGTGGGATGCTTTTAAAGCCCAGCACAAACTTCAGAACCAAGACCACGCCACCTTTGACGGGCTGGTGAGCACCATTCCGGCTGAGATGCTCCATAAAGTGGGCATTCATGGACACAAACCTTGCTAGAAGGATTGGAAATGGTTCCCAAACACTCCTCTTAGAAGCTACAAGCCACGACTTGGTTATAGGTGGCTTTCACCCCATTTTCCTATGATCAACAGTTTAAACCAGAGGTGGCTGCTTAGTTCCTTCGCTCATGTCTGGTGGAGGAGATTTGATGTCATTTGGTCTACAAGTGTTAATCCCAAGCTGGCCCACTTTGCTTGGTGTATTCTTTTCCATGGCTTGCCCGTGGGATCTCAGCTTATTCACTTGGGGGTCCAGGACCCTCATTTCCCTTTTTGTGGGCAGCCTAAAAGCTTCAAGCATATTTTTTGGTTTTGTCCCACAGCTCAACAACTTTGGATTTTCATGATTTTCTTTTTATTTTTTTTATTTTTTATTTTTTGATTTTTTGATTTTATTTTGATTTTTTTTATTTTTTTAATATTTTAAGCTCATGTTGAACCACCTGGTACAACTGACATTGATGTTTTTTTTATAATGTGTCATCAATATCCTACTTGAAGAAGTTGCTTTGCTAAGATACATGCACTTGAATGCAACTTTTGAGAATTTTGTTCTGCTTTGCTGATATCAAGGTTAACTTTGTCTCTATGCACACATTGTAATAGAGTTCCTTCTAAATCCTTATGATGAAGGTTCTTTGCCAATACATTTTCAATGTGATAATTAGATATTATGCATGGAGATGTGGATGGAGTGTGTTTAGGAATAAAAGATGGATTGGTTGATAGCTTGGAACCTTTGACTCTCCAAACTTGGGAAGATGAGCAATAATGGGTGGATACAGAAGTGTGCATGGAATTAGGACCAACCACTTGATATACTTTGTCACTTGAGAAGCCTTCTTTTTCCTTTGTGGATATTTTTGATGGATACTTTTCCCTTTTTTATTTTTCCCCATAGTTTTTTTGACTAATGAAGTTTGATAGGGATAATCTTTCTTTGTATTCTCTGGTATCCATGTGTATTTGATTTGTCTTTCATGCTTCACTACTTCTTTTTCTTTGATGGTGTTCTTCATTCTTTCATTCAAATCCTTCTTTTGATTTTGGTCCCAATTCGTGGATGGGGTGACGGGTGGATGAAGATTCGTGACATGGATGGTTGTAGTTTTGGCATCGGTTTCTTCATAAGGATCCTTCATGATCCCTATGCTGACGTTTATTTGAGATGAAGTTTCCCCCAGTACTGAATAACCAAGACCTTGATGCTTAGGATTTCCAATAATCTACACTAGTTCTAGGATACCCTGTTCATGTAGGCCTAATCCTTTGCTTTGATAATTCATCTATTGAAACATTTTATTTGTAATAGGATATGATTTATCTTGGAAGAAGGGTGCTAATCCTTCTCTACTCTGTCGTGGATCTTCAAAGGTGATAGCTTCTTCATTGATAAGATATTTTTCCCTTAAAAAGGTGAGTGATCCAATTTTATAAGTGATATGACCCTCCATAAGTGGAATAACTTCTTGATTGATATCTTTGGCTTGATCTTGTGAAGTATCAGATTCTAATGCTTCTCCCAGAGGTGTTGATGATTCAATGTCCACATAAAATTCTCCCTCATGATTCATTTTTTATATGCTTTAACAAGATTTTTTTTATGCACAACTTCTGTAGTAGCCTTCTTCATGACCCATTTCTGATATGTCTCTAGATTTTTCTATATCTTGATCTTGTGTATAAATTTTAAGAGTAGGAGACTCTTGTTCCTTGGTAACGATATCAAGAGTATGAGATTCTTGTTTTGAATGAAGATTATCTACATGTCCATCCAAAGAAAGCATCTCATGGGTAGACAGAGGGGTATGTGCTATATGGATATGATCATAATTTTGACATCTTGTATAGATAGGAGAGTGTCCATTAGATCATTGTATTGTCTTGGAGATATGAATTCTTGATCTTGGTTAATTATGAATTTCTTTTGACATGCTTTGGATCACATTCTTGGCATGGGTCAGTTTCAAAGGATGTATTGCTTATAAATGGTTTTTGGATATCTTCATTAGGCATGGGAAGTGGATCAATATCCTCTTGAGATTTGAGTGGATTTGGATCAAATGTTGAGTTGGGGATTATTTCAATATCTGTAACCATGAGGTCAAAGGATGTCAATATGTCTTGGAAGGGACCATTGCTAGACTTTGGTGAAAGATGTTGGTCATGCTTTGGAATGAATCCTCGAGATATGTCCTCTAATTCATTAGGTGATGAAGATACATTGTCAACATGATCATTGGTGGATGGATCTTGGATTATGTCAATAAGATAAAATAATGTTAACACATCTTGAAATAGATCATTTTTGGATATTATTGGTGAATTTTGATCATGATTAAAAAGTGACTCTTGATGTATCTTGAGTTGATCATCGGATGAGGTAGAAACATCTTCAAGGTGCTCATTGATATATTGATTTTGATAATTATTTTCAATTATGGTGGAGAGATTGTCACTGCTATCGCTAGTGGTTGAATCCTGATCATTGTCCCCAATAGATATTAGTTTTTGATCAATAAGGTCTTGGATGATATTTTTAAGTCAAATATAATTTGATGTTGTGTGCCCCTTTATTTTGTGAAAATCACAAAGGTGCTTCTCGTTATACCCCGGTGGTTTAACTTGGGGCTCTTGATAATTCTCATAAACAGGGATTTTAATGAGATTTTCTTGTATCAACTGTTTCATGACCGATTCGATTAGTTCCCAAAGTGGTGTGTATTTTCATTTATTACCTTGTGAGGTTTGTACTTTAAATTAACCTTGTGGCGATTGATTTTGGAGATGTGGTGATTGATCTTTGAGATGTGGTGATTGATATTTGAGATGTGGAGGTTGGGATTGTTGTTGATGTTATTGATATTGATATCCAACTTCTTGGCATTGGAGATATTGTTCTTGATATGGTTGGGGACACAACCCAATGCTTTGATGACATGGTTTAGCCAATGAAGAGTGTATTGATTTTGGGGTGGAGATGTCTCTTAGCGAAATTGATCAATTATTTTGGTAAGTGTAGCAATTTGATCTCATAAAATTTGATCTTGATTTTGATCTTAACACCCTTGATGCAGTTGATTTTGTTTTTGTTCAAGAATATTTGGAATGCATCCTTATGTTGTTTGTATGGGATCATAGACAAATTGATTTTAGACAATGTTCTGATTTGGGATGAGGTTGAAATTGAACATTGTTGTGGTTGAGGAATACATTGCTTGGAATACATTGCTTTGATTTAGGTAACCTTGATTTTACATGGTGTTACCTTGACTTGGATCAATACATGGAGTTGTTAATATATTGCCTGGATTTTGAACAACATTGGTGTGATTCGCAAACATATCTATCCCAAAGTTCACCAAGCGTGGATTTCATATGTTCATGTTTGGTAAGCTTGTATTTGGTATAATCACATTTGGAATGTATGGATTTGGTGGGATAATCTTGTTTTGTTGAAGACTCATGCATTGATTGTTTGGTTGATAGATTTGAGAGTTTTGACTTTGATTTAAATCTATCCTAAGGAAAGGTGTTCCAAAATTCAGATTGGGCACACTCACATTTGATGTATCTATAGACATCCAAATTTGATCACTCCCATATGATCAAAATCGTCTACTTTATTCATCTATTTCATTTACAGTGATTAAATAATTTATTCTGCCTAAGGTTCCTAAAGTATGTAATTAAATAATTTATTTATTTCATTTTCTGCCTAAGGTTCCTAAAGTATGTAATTAAATAAATTAAATACTTTACCTTACACCCTGTTCTTCTCTAAATTAAATAAATATGACAAATTATTTAATTTAGTCTTTTAACCCATTTGGATTAAAATCAATTTTTAATTCCCCCTTTTCTCTCTCCTTGTCACATTCTCCATAACCCTCTTCTAATCCGGATTAAATTAATTAATTTGTGATTAGGATGTGCACCACCTAATCTTGATTAAGTGTCACATCCTCCATAATCTTCCACTTGCCTCTAATCTCCCATTAATTATCTTAATCTTGTGTTTGCACAACCTTAATCAAAATCATTAGCCACATTTGGCTTACCTTTTCTGGTCAACCTTCCCACTTACCATTTTTAGCCTAGACTCTCTTCCCCATGTGAATTTTTAATTCACAATTATTTTTCCAAGGTTCCTCTCTTCCCCATGTGAATTTTTAATTCACTTTTATCTTTCCAAGGTCTTCCCCATCCCCCATGCAAGATTCTAGAAGCCTTGACTTGTCACTTCACATGTGCCAAGGGCTTCTAGAACCTTGGACTTGTCACATCACCCACATGTGACAAATCTCCAGCTTTTTGGAGACCTCCTTTTATCCAATAAACTCTCCATTGAATGTAAATTTTTAATTTACATTTATTTTTCCCACACACTTCCCCTTTTCCCATGGAGATTTTTGAGGAATTCTAAAATTCCTCAAAAGTCTCTTTCATCCTCATTTGGGGACAAGAAGTTCCTTTTTGAGGAAATCTTCTCATCCCCCAAGGTACCTCAAACGTACTTGTCCTTAATCCACCTCATGTACCTCCCTTCCACCTCTTGTCCTTCTCTTCCACCTCATTTCCACATTACTCCACCCTAAGACATATCACCTTCCACATGTCAAGATGTGAGGGCTTGTGAGTCCTCAACTCACCATAGCCCTTCATCTTGATCTTTGTTGGATCAATCCCAACCATTGAATTCTCTAGAGAATTCCAATTAGCCTATAAATACCCCTTCAATTCCCTCATTTTCAGGATCAAGTCTTTTGCAACAAAACTCTTGCAAAATTGTCATTCAAACTCTCATCCATTATAGCACTCACATCATCAATCCGTATTGCATCCATTCAATCCTATTGCCATCCAAGGAGCACACAATTCTTGAAGCATCAAAAGGCCAACCAAGGAAGGAGCAGCAAAGGGAAGGTATAACATATTTCAATCATCATTTATTGTCATCTTACTCCTTTGTTTCACCATTTCTTAGGCTAATCTTATTGAGGTGACCTTTTATTTTGTTACTCCTTCATATTGCACTATTAGTTTTCTATCTAACATCTCACATTAGGAGTAGCATTTTATTAGGATCACATTTCTGGCATGCTCGGTGGGACCCATAAAGGGGTCTCTTTCTTTTACATTTTTTGTTGTTAACTTGTTTGCAAATCAGGTCGTAGAGGGGCGAACTTGCCCTCCCAGACACTGCAGAAGGGCGAACTTGCCCTTTGTTTCAGCCGTTTTTACTGCAGAGGGGCGAACCTGCCCTTGCTGTTTCTGACTATTTTCTGCAGAGGGGCGAACCTGCCCTTGCTGTTTCTGACTTTTTATTGCAGAGGGGCGAACCTGCCCTTGCTGTTTCTGACTATTTTCTGCAGAGGGGCGAACTTGCCTTTGCTATTTCTGACTATTTTCTGCAGAGGGGCGAACTTGCCCTTGCTGTTTCTGACTATTTTCTGCAGAGGGGCGAACTTTCCCTTGCTGTTTCTGACTATTTTTTTTTTGCAGAGGGGCGAACCTACCCTTGCTGTTTCTAACTATTTTCTGCAGAGGGGCGAACCTGCCCTTGTTGTTTCTAACTATTTTCTGTAGAGGGGCGAACCTACCCTTGCTGTTTTTGACTATTTTTTGCAGAGGGGCGAACTTGCCCTACCAGATGCTGCAGAGGGGCGAACTTGCCCTTGTTGTTCATTTTTTCTGACTGTTTTCTGCAGAAGTGTGGACACGCCCTCCCAGTTCAGCATTTTTCACTGCAGAGGGGTGAATTTTCTCTTAACAACACATTCGAGAAGGTAAAAAAGTGGCATTTAACTTCGTTTTTGTCGTTTTCTTTTGTTGTTTTGTGCTCTAATCTACTAATCTTGTTTGTTGGTGAGTGAAGTCAAATTTACTGCAAATCACAAAAAGGGCTAAAGATAAACAACTAACATTTGCTTGCAGAGCCTTTGTTTTATTCTTTGAAAATCTTTCCTTACTATTTTATCTATTTAATTAGTATAATTAGGGGAAAGTAAATTGGCTGCTTGCAGTGTTTGTTCTATTTCTATCACCCTAAGGGGACATTAATTCATTTTCATCTCCTCCCTTTGCACTTTTGTGTGGATCCGAAGGGGGTAGTTGGAAACGGTTAGTGTTTTCTTCTTAGAGGGACCTGCTTGGGGATTTCATCACCTCAAGGGACGATCCCAACCACACGTACCGACGGGGTATATAAAGGGGGAGAGCCAAAGTTGTATCTCAATCCAATTGCATCGTAATTAGTGAAGCGTTGAAGCTAGGGTGATACCTAGATAAATGTGAAGAGTTGGTTTGAGCCTTTCAATATCTTGTTGAAGTTCTCGACTCACGCTTGTGACGGACTAGTGTTCACGGTTTGTGCCTCACGTACCGAGCGTATATCAAGGACTCCTTAGAAACTTTGTTCATCCTAGAGTAAGACCTTTGCCAGCCATACCCCTTAAAACACTAATCATAGGATTGTGCTTGTTCAAAGTGTCTTTCTATGAAGAACCAGTAAATTTTGATAAGTCAAACTGTCATTGAATCATTTTAAGTCCTTTCCAAAATCCCTCATCCAAACCAAGTTGCATTTCCCACTGCAGAGGGGCGAACTTGCCCCACTGTTTCAGCCTTTTTCACTATAGAGGGGCAAACTTGCCCCATTGTTGCAGCCATTTTACTGCAGAGGGGAAAACTTGCCCCACTATTTCAGCCTTTTTTACTGCAAAGGGGTGAACTTGCCCCACTGTTTCAGTAGTTTTACTTCAGAAGTGCAAATACGCCCCGTTGAACGGCCAATTTCACCTGTTTGACCATTTTAAACCTCCGTTCGAACACCCCAAGCCTCTATTTGACAATTTGATCATCCTAAACACTCAATTGATCCAATCAAACCAATCCTCATCCAAATCATCAAATTGATACATTCCAATTTATAATTTTGAAGGTTTTGACTTTTATGCAAGAACTTTTGGAGGCCATAACTTTTGACTCGGATGTGGGTTTTGGCTGAAATTTTACGGGTGGTTGCATTATGAGCTGGAATGTGGATTCCCAACCTATCAAACCCCCAAAGATAGGTTGGACCCCTTTTTAGCACATTTTCAAACCCCCAAAGTTTCATCTTGACCCTCAAAATCATAATTTAGTGTTTTTTCCAGTTTTTGGAAAAACACTTTCATTAATAACTCTAAATCACTATCTCAGATTTGAGATCTTAGTTGGCAAGTCATACAATTTTAGTATTGGGTATTTTTTGGAAAAAACTTGGACTCTCAAACATATTCCTACGAAGTTTCCTAAAATGGCAAAATTTGACAATTTTTGAAAACTGCCAAATTTGGCAAAAATCTGATTGTCAACACCTTACGTCCTCTAGTTGAAACCCATGATCTTGATTCCAAATCAATCCTGTCATATCCTTCAATCCAATCTCAATCTAAGCCCTAATTCAGTTCTAATTTGAGCGTTAATCCCATCATCCTAATCTGAGCTTTCATCCAATCCCCATATGAGCTTCCAATCCATCCTAGTTCTCTATCCCTCATCTATTCTTTCCTGATAATCTATATCCATCATGAATCTTTATCCCCCTCTCTCATGACCAATAATAGTATTCAAGGGGAATCCTAACTCCGTTGATGACAATAATGAAAATCTTGTTGATCATGAAGATTGTTATATAGATCCTCTTGACACTATCATTGCTAGTAAGCTCTCTCCAATCACCTCCCAAAATCCCACTACTTCTTTGAACTATCCCACCATGCCTTCATCCACATCTAATAACGGTTCTTATGCTACCCTTGACAAGGGATATCCAACATCCTCGCCATCGAAACATTCATCATGTCCTCCCTTTCAACCTCTATCCTATCCAACATCCATTTCCTCTTATCCTCATCATCATCAACAATCCCAATACCTCTACCTTAATCCCACATCCCAATCTTCTCATCCTAATCCAACACTCACACATCCCTATCACAATCCCCCATCCCAATATTCCTCCTATCCTAATCCACCATCTCAATCCCCTTGTCCTTGTCTACCATCCATATCCTCCTATGCCAACCCACCATACATGTCCTCTTACGATGGTTCACCACCTCAATCTTCCTATTCTAATCCAACATCCACACCTTTCTATCACAATCCCCCATCCCAATACACTTACATTAATTCTGCATCCCCCCATTCTAATCCTTCATCCACATCTTCCTACTATTACTCCCCATCCCAATCTAACCCAACATCTACATCCTCCTACATCACTCCCCCTTTTCCCTCATTATATCTTAGTCCTCCATCTATTCCAATTCCTTCATCTAATCCTAATCCTCCATCTCCTCCTAGTCCTACATCCATTCCAATCCCTTCATCTAATCCTAATCCTCCACCTCCTCCTAGTCCTACATCTAATCCTCATCCACACATCCACTCATATAATCCTTCAATTCTTAATCCTAATCCTCCATCTCCTCCTAGTCCTACATCCAATCCCATACCCACATCTAATCCTAATCCTCCATCTCTCCTAGTCCTACATCCAATCCCATCCACTCCTCTAATCATAATCCTCCAATTCCTAATCCTAATCCTCCAATTCTGAATCCTAATCCTCCATCTCCTCCTAGTCCTCCATCCAATCCCATCTTTGCATCTACTCCTAATCCACCTAACCCTAATCCTCCATCCATTCCAATCCCCTCATCTAATCCTAATCCACCAATTCCTAATCCTGCATCCAATCCCATCCCTTCATCTAATCCTAATCCTTCATCTCCTCCTAGTCCTCCATCCAATCACATCCCCACGTCTAATCATAATCCTCCATCTCCTCCTAGTCCTCCATCCAATCACATCCCCACATCTAATCCTAATCCTCCATCTCCTCCTAATCCTCCATCCATTCCCATCACTATACCTAATCCTATGTCCCTTCCAAATGTCACCCAAGGACTCATGCAAGAAGAGACATCATGCCCTCCCACTCCATCATGTACTGTCACTAGTGACGAGGCCCTCCTCCATCCTAGACCTATCCCACCCATCGTCATTCCTAACATTGTCCAAACGGTTGAGCCGGTCAAACCCATCGAATCCATTAAATCCCCATCTTCTACTCCTAGATCCACCCAATCCATTGAAGACATCCAATCCCCTCCTCCTAGTCCTAATATTCACAAACTTCAATCCCATCACCTTTGTGAATCCTCCATCCTCCTATCTCCCCCAATTGAGGAGTCCCTCCAACACTCTTCCATCATCATACATCCCACACAAGACGAGTCATGCCAAGAGCTTGATCCAAAGCATACAAGCATATCCCCTCCTCCAAATCAAGATCACTCCATCCCATCTACTCCATCTCAAGAACATAGTCTTCCATCCATTTCATCTCATGATCCATATCCTCAACCAAGTCATGATCCTATCCTCCCATCCACCCCATCTCAAGATCACACTATCTCCTCCACTCCATCCCATGATCCCCTTTGCCTTCAAGATCCAATCACTCCATCTCATGAGCCCTTATCATCCACTACCATACATCTAGATCCCATTGTACTCCCCAATTCCTCTCATGATCCCTTATCACTCATTCCTCCTGATGTTGCTATCCCCTCATCTCCATTGCATGATCCTTCATCACCATCTAGTCTTACCATCCCAATGCCACTTTTGTATCACCTTGGTAACATTACATGCGTCCATGGTGGTCTTCTTGCAGAAGCAAAACAAAGTCTATGCACCACCTTTCCTCCTCCACCTGCTAACACACTCGCATCATGCTTCCAAAAGAATAAGCATCCTACCATAGATCATATGCTTGAGAACATGAACTATCAAGGAAAAGGTTTAGGCCTTCATGAGCAAGGTATTTTAGAACCCATTCAAGTCCAAGAACATCCAGGCACACATGGTCTTGGATATGTCTCCCAAAACTCGCACTCTAAAGATGTTGGTACAACCTTCGTACATCCTAAACGATCCTCTTCTAAAGGCACAAGAGGTACTTCCCATCGTTCTACCAAGTCATATGCCGCCATCCCCCCTCCTCCATCATACTACCTAAAAACAACCATCCATCTTCCTCCCTCATCCTCTCAATCCATTTTGGGTCCTTATGTCCCTCCATCCATCATTGCTCATCCTTCATCTACTATGGTTTCTTATATCCCTCCATCAAGCCCCACACATCCTCCATATACATGGTCTATTTTGGATTCTTATATCCCAAAATCACCCCCTCCATCTTATCCTATTCATCCTTTCATTCATCCACTCCCTCTCCCTCATACACAACATAAAAATCCTACCTTCATAACTCCTAATCAGGATCAACAAGGGCACATTCCTACACATTATCCATCCACACTTCCTCATCAAATGCCTACCTCTATCACTCCATCCACACATCATCCATCTCCTCGCACCCATCCCATTGCTACTAAAAGAACTTTGGATGCCAAAGCAACAATACATAAATCCAAACATCCACATGAATCTAAAGTTCCTCATGTCCCCTTCAAAAGACATGTTGAAGAAAATAAAAATCAAGTCCAAAATCCAAATCAATCCAAAAGGCCACAATAGCCCATCAAAGCAACACTCAAAACCATGTGGATCCCAAAGAAAAAATGTACCATACCTTCAAATGAAACATCCATAATGACATCCAAAGTTGTTATTCCCCCACAAAATCATTTACATCCTCCATCTCCTAAATCTATTTTGGGTCCCTACATCCCAAAATTCACTATCCCAATGCCTCCATTATCGCCACACTCTCCACCCATTCATCCACCTATCTTTTTGCATCCACCATCACATGTGCCAATGTTGGTCCTGAACACCTTCCCCCATCACACATCCACTCCATTGTTCCATCCATACACTTTCCAAAATCCCATCCACTATCCCCTCTATCTCCCCCATCAAATTCCTTTAATCCATCCTCTTGCATAAACCATCCAGTCTAATAAGGTTGTACCAACATTCGAATAGTCACTTCAAACATGGGATATTATTACCTCATATGGAACTTGATGCGTGAGTTCTTCATCTCTATCCTTATCAACTGTCCTCTAAAATCCACATATCCATCTCCCTATCTTTATCCATCTTCGTCCACATCCTACTCCAAAAAAGAGAAAAAATAAAAAAAATACAAAAAACAAAAAAAAATAGTAAAGAGAAAATCATTCATCCAGTGGTGAAAACTTGGCAAACAAGCACCTTGGATAAGTACCATGATGAAAACTTGGCAAACAAGCATCATGTGTAAATCCCCCATCTAGTCTCCTTCCACGATTGGGGGCAGCATCCACTTACGCATTCCTTTCCTCCATCTCCTACATCTACCTATCTTCCACATCTTACCCACCATCTTTCACATCCTATCCAATCCCTCCATCTTCCTTGTGATCTTGATAAAGATAGGGGAAAACCTATATACATGCGTTGGACATCTCTTGGCATATATTCCCCTTATCCATACACTATCATATTCCTTCCACACATCTTGCTATCCCTCTTGCCTCGTCATGCATGACACATCTAAAGTGGGGCATCTCGTTATTTGCAATGAATTTCTTGGCGACATCGTCCATCCATCCCTCCAAGTAATCCTTTCCATCTCTCCATCCTGCCCATCCTTACCTCCCCCTCCATTTATCCATCTACCAAATCCTTATCTTCCTATACTCCCATCCTACTACAATCCATATCCATTCGCTCCTTTATTTCTCCATCCTTCTATCTTCCTTCCCTCTTGCCTCATCACGCATGACACATCTAGAGTGGGGGCATCTCCTTCTTCGTGTCTTGGTCCTTGAGACATCATCCATCCATTACTCTAGGTAATCCTCTCCATCTCCCCATCTTGCCCAACCTTACCTCCCCATCCATTTATCCATCCAATAATCTCTGCCATCTCCCAATCCTTATCTTCCTATACTCTCATCCACTAGTCCTTTTCCATCTTTTAATCCTTATCCTCCCATCCATTTATCCATCCAATAATCCATTCCATCCGTCCAATTTTGTATCCCTCTATCCACCTATCCTCGCATCTTTCTATCTCCCCATCTTTATCCATCCATCCATTTCCCTCTATCTCATCATCCCTTGTCATTGGTATCTAGCTATCGGCTACCCTCATGAAATCCAATGCCATGCTATCTCACTATCATCATTCCTATCTTAACAATATCCTCTCAATCTTCATCTCATCTATCACCCTACCCAAGCATCTTCTTATCCCTCCATCCATTTCCCTCTATTATCCCTGGTCATTGGTATCTAGCTCTAGACTACCCGCATGCAACCCAATGCCATTCACATCGTAATTCATCTCTCCTATCTATTTACCACATCTTTCTCACATCTTCATCACTCATCTATCCATTGTCTCACCTTTCGAATTCATATTCTAATGATTTGATTACCTATCCCATCTCTGAGTTTCACATTCTACATATCTTACACATATCAACTATCATCCTATCCAATCTTGCAAGTCTATCTTGTCTCATCATATCCGCTCCATCCTTTTATCCATTTATCCTGGTCATATCATCATCCATTGTCTGTCATCGGTCTCTATGTCGAACTACGTTGCCCCTACGCTTTCACGTAGGCAAGGTCGATCATTTGATTCGCCCTTGGGTTCTATCTTTTGTCTATCTTGTCCTCTTTCATCATTTATCTATGGCCTTGTGTCACATTACGTTGCCCCTGCACTTTCACGTAGGCAAGGTCAATCATTTGGTCTGCCCCCTGGGCATTTTTTTCCATCTGGTCTTTGTCATCCATCGAGGTCTTCATTTTCCTCTCTCCTCTTTTATCATGGTCTTTTCCTGAACTACGAGGGCTCTGCGCTTTCACATAGGCAAGGTTGATCTTTGATCAACCCTCGAGCCCCTAGGTCTTTAGGGTGTGTCTATTTTGTTGTCTCATTATTTTATCATTTTATCATCTTGTCGCCTTATGTCTCATCGTCTTGTCATGTCGTCAAGAATGTCTCTATCCTAGCTGGTGCTTACAAACAACGGTCATCTATATCACAAGATCCAATCGATTTCTACTATCCTGCATCATGTCAATCAACCAATCTATCCTCCATCGTCGGTCTCAACAGGATGTATCCTTCCTAACAGACCTCATCAACCCCATCCATCATCTTGATCCTATGGCAAAGGACATTTGAAATTGATTGTGATCTTTCAATGCTTTTGGCTTTTGTTTATCATTTGAGCTCCCTATCATCACTTTTCATGGTCGCCTTGATCCATCATATCATGGTGTGCTTTGACTAGTCAACATAGGGGCATATCTTGCTCATTTCTTTGTTTTTGTCTTCTTGGTTGTCCCACGTAGTACCCACCAAGATCCTTGAGGTCTTGTGTTACGCTGGGGCATCCTTTTGTGCTTGTGGTTATTCCAATACCTGGCCCGACCAAAGTCATCGTGACTTTGGGGTGTTGGGATAGCCTTCTTGTTTGTTGTGCTTGTTTTATGCATTAGACACTAATTCGTCTTGGTTTACATACCCTGATGTCCGATGTCTTATGCTATAGCAAAAATCAGTGCTCTAAGGATGGCAAAATTGCATTAGGATTGCATTTCATTTTCCATTCCATCATCTTGCATATCTCCCCCATCCTCATCCATTCAAATAATCTAATCACACTCTTGGTCTTAGCCTTGCTACAAGCCTTGATCCAATCATCTTCATCATCATCATCATCCTTATCATCTATGGGATGTATCCTTCCCTATCCTTGTGTTGTTTTGGGATGTATCCTTCCCTCATCAACAACACTCTCATCGGGATGTATCCTTCCCTATCCTTATGTTGTTTTGGGATGTATCACTCCCTCGTCACCAACACTCATCCTCATCCTCATCTGGATGTATCCTTCCCTATCCTTGTGTTGTTTTGGGATGTATCATTCTCTCATCAACAACACTCATCCTCATCATCAATGTTGTTCTGGGATGAATCTTTTCCTCATCAATAAC
>VCHN02003270.1:0-14566 GCA_007115665.2 Sequoiadendron giganteum | reverse complement strand
TATCTTTTTGGACTTAAAATTAATCCTCAATTCATGCTTTGTCAAAGTTGGTTAAAATTGAACCTTAGACACTTACTAGAATTTCAATTTGGGTTAAAATTGGACAAGGCAAACTTCACACTTCATTTTGGTGCTTCTAAAAACAAACTCATCACTGCTTTTGAGGTATAAAATGAACAAGTGCTTGTCATGTTTTGCAATATTTTTCACAACTTAATATCATTTAAAATGTGTATGTGCTTCTCTCGCACTTCACATCGATCTTGAGAATCAAAAGCATTTTGGTGATATTAAGTTGTCAAAAATATTGCCTCCACACTTCGATTTGGGATCTAAAAATTGAACAAAACATGCGAGTGTGAGCACAACATATTGCGGAGGTTCTCCCCTTTGTTTTTCAACAAAGGTTGTGTGAATGACGGGATATGTTAGCTCGCTATTGTTTATCTTAGAGGGCCTGCCTTGTGGGAAAAAGTAATCACCCAAGGGAATGACCCAACCGGGAACACGCTAAAGCCAAGCGACTTCCAACCGGTATATAAGTGTGGATTCTTGAGGAAAGTTCAAGAATCACGAGGATTATTCCGACGAGATGGACAACAATGGACTCTCGCCGATGTTGGATAATCCCCCACGAACGGAATGCCCGAATTAGAACCCCTTGTTTAGAAATTGGCCAAAACCTTGTCTATCTTGTTGGTGCAAGAGGTCATGTCCTCTGAAGCCGCCCCACATAACATGCGGTCTTGTTGTGGAAATGGAAAGTATGCCATGGGAGATTCATGGGTACTAATGCTTGGCTGACCCGAATAAGTGAGTGCCATGGAGGGGAGCCAGTGTGGTCAAGCATTTAGCCATTCGCACAAGATATGCGCAACTGGATTTATCCAAGTGGGAACCCAACAAGGTATTGTCTCATCAACCTAGGAGTGTGAAAGTGCTTGGAAAAAACGCATTGCTTGATCTTGAAAACATTTGGAAAACAAACATACACAAGAGCCTCAAATTTCAAACACCTTGGAAGAAACAAATATCCTTTGACGAACTTGCCCACTCTTGCTTTCCCTAGGGATCACATTCCTAGAGGTTTCTAAGTGTGCAAATTCTATCGTCATTTGTTTTCACTAAGGATAAACCTAGGAAACTTTTGCCCTATTTTCCTCGATTTCCGCATAAAGGACCTTGTGGGATGAGAAAGAGAATGGGACATTAGACATTCAGTTTGAAAACATAATCAAGCAAGTGATTTTGGTAAAAAGGATTCACTAAGGCAAGATAAAAGACAAATTTGATTACACATGTGTTTTCTAACATGATCAAAATCCCAAAAAACCAAAGTTCAAAAAGCTTAGTGTGAAAGCTAGTGAGGAGCATCTTGAGAGACTTTTCGAGTTCAGAATATAGCGTGTTCTTCAACATCGAGATCTTGTAAGTAGAAGTGTTATTCAAGCTCAAGTCTAGGATCAAATTCAATCACTTTCATCCATCTTTCAACCATTGAAATCAATCAAATTTCCATCTCACCAACAACTCTTAGAATCTTTGTCATTTGTTATGCTAAACTTCTAGGCGAAATCAAAACCTCTTTGTTTGACTTAACACATCTAGTCAAACCATCATCTTATACATGAGTTCTCTCTTGGATAATACAACTTCCTAGGGTTTACGAGTTCATCTTGTTTGGCTTAACACACCTAGCCAAATTATCAAATCATCACCTCATTTGACTTGACACACTAAGTCAAACTACCATCTTGTAGGAGTTCACTCTTGGATAAAACAACTTCCTAGAGTTTTACGATTACATTCATCACACTTGTTTGACTTAACACACCTAGTCAAACCATCAATCCAATCACGAATCAATCAAATCAAAGTCCTAAAAGTTTTAGCATTTCTTTCAAAGTTTCTTTAAGAGTTCCATTCATCCGTATCACTCATCTTCCATTTATCTCATCCTCGTCATCGCTTTGATCCTTCAATTATCCTAGTTCTTCACTTCTTTGAACCTAAGGTTTAGACCGATCTAAAGGATTAGAGGTTCATCTCTTACATCCTTGAAAATTGATCTTCATTTTATGGTTCAAAATCGATCTCAACACAAGAGGGACATGGAATATAAATTTGATCCATCCATCATGAGCAATTCGATTCAACCAAACTATCTAAGCCTTGCAATACCATTTGATTATCAAAGCTTGTACAATGCATACATGGGAGCATTATCTCATACAAATATCAATGGTACAACGAATGTGAGTATGCCCGATCCAAAGTTTGGAACATCTTTCCCAATGATAGATTCAAATCCAAGTCCAAATCTGCAAATCTATCAA
Source organism: Sequoiadendron giganteum (assembly GCA_007115665.2). Taxonomy (NCBI): domain Eukaryota; kingdom Viridiplantae; phylum Streptophyta; class Pinopsida; order Cupressales; family Cupressaceae; genus Sequoiadendron; species Sequoiadendron giganteum. The sequence goes on along the minus strand of VCHN02003270.1, from coordinate 12,230 downwards.
CCAAACGCCGAATGCATGAGTTTTCCAAACAACATTATCCCACAAAATCCATACATACCAAGTGCAACTTTACCAAACATGACCATTTCAAATCCACACTTGGTAAACTTTGGGGTCGACATGTTTTCAAATCCCCCTAATGTTGTTCAAAATCCTAGCAGTATATTAGCAACTCCATATGTTGATTCAAGTCAAGGTAACACCATGCAAAATCAAAGTTACCTAAATCCAAGCAATATGATTCCCAACCACAACAATGTTCAATTTCAATCTATCATGCCAAATCAAAACATCATACCAAATCATCCCATTTTTCCATCGATATCGCAACAACAGATGGAAACCATCCAAGCAATCCCAACAATCAACACCATTCCCATTCCACCACCACCACCACCACCAAAATACAACACGACCAATTCATTCTCCATCATGTTGCAAGCCGCTCAAGAAGCTTCCCACACAAAGGCTCTCCAAGCCCAACAAGCTACACAGCTAGTTGCTCAGCAAGCACAAGCGGCTCAAGTAGCCCAACAAGCACAAGCGCAAGCAGAATTCTACGCACTATTGCAATCAATCCAAGAAGAAGTAGCACAACAAAGAGCCCAACAAAAAGCTTTGTTGGCACAAAAACAACATGACGAACAACAAGCGTTGTTGGCTCAGCAGCAAACACAAGCCTTACCCGCTCAACAAAGCTTGCAACAGATTCCCACCGCATTTGTTGAAAACAATGATCAAGATCTATCCATCAATGAACACATTGAAGATGTTCCCATCTCATTCAATGATCAAATCATCACACACCAAGAGTCACTTTTCAATTATGATCAAAACTCACTGACGATACCCAACAATGATCCAATCCAAGAAACATTAACATCATTTGATCCTATGTTTGAGAACATTGACAATCCCTCCACCAAAATTGTTGAAAACAATGATCAAAATCAATCCATCAATGAGCACATTGAAGATATGTCTACCCCATCCATTGACCAAATCATCATTCATCAAGAGCCACTTTTTAGTGATCTATTTCAAGATGTGTTAACATTATTTGATCCCATTGACATAAACCAAGATCCATCCACCAATGATCATGTTGACAATGTCTCTACATCACCTAATGAGTTAGAGGACATATTTCAAGAACATATTCCAAATCATGATCAAAATCTTCCATCAAGGTCTAGCAATGGCCCTTCCAACAACATATTGACATCCTTTGACCCCATGGTTAAAGATATTGAAGGAATCCCTATCTCAACATTTGATTCAAATCCACTCAAAGTTCAAGAGAATATTGAGCCACTTCCTAATGAAGATATCCAAGAAAGAACTCCATTCTTTGAAATTGACCCATGCTAAGAACTTGATCCAAAGCATGTTGAAAGCAATTCCGAAATCACTCAAGATCAAGAATTTGTATCTCCAAGCTACTACAATGATATAATGGACACTCTCCTATCTATACAAGATGTTGCAAATGATGACCATATCCGCATAGCACATACTCTTCCATCTACCCATGAGATGCTCTCTTTGGATGGACTTGTAGATGATCTTCATTCAAAACAAGAGTCTCATACTCTTACTGAGGAACAAGAGTCTCCTACTCTTAAAATTTGTACACATGATCAAGATGTAGAGAAATGTAGAGACATATCAAAAATGGATCATGAAGAAGGCTTGTACATAAGTCATGAATCAAAAACATCCTATGAAGTGAGTCATGAGGAAGACTTTTGTGTAGACAGCGAAGCATCAACACTTCTTGAAGAAGCACTACAATCTGATATGTCACAAGATCAAGCTAAAGATATCAATCAAGCATTCATCCCACTTATGGAAGATCCTATCACTTATAAACTTGGATCACTCACCTTTGTAAGGGAAAATCATCTTATCAATGAAAGAGCTATGACATTTGAAGATCCGCCACAAAGCAGAGAAGGAGAAACACCTTGTTTCCAAAGTAAATCATATCCTATGACAAATAAATTTTTTTAGTAGATGAATTATCAAGGCAGAGGATTAGGCCTACATGAACAGGGTATCCTAGAACCAGTGCAAATTTTTGGCAATCCTAAGCATCGAGGCCTTGGTTACTCAACAATCAAGGGATCTCAACATATCAGTAATACTATCACCATACTGGGGGCAACTTCATCTCGAACAAACATCAACATGGGGAGCACGAAGAATCCTTATGATGAAACCAATGCCAATACTACGACCCGCCATGTCATGAATCTCCATCCACCCATCACCCCATCCACGAATTGGGACCAACATCAAAAGAAAGACTTGAATTGAAGCATGAAGAACGTTATCAAAGAAAAAGAAGCTAAGAAGCATATTGGACAAATCAAGTACATGTGGATACCAAAGAATACAAAGAATAATTATCCCTATCAAACTCCATTAGTCAAAGAAACTATGGGGCAAAATAAAAAAGGGAAATGTATCCATCAAAGATTTCCACAAAGGAAAAAGCAGGCTTCTCAAGCAACATACAAAGTGTATCAAGCAGTTGGTCCTAATTCCATGTACACTTCCATATCCACCCATTACTGCTCATCTTCCCAAGTTTGGAGAGTCAAAGGTTCCAAATTGACAACCAATCCATATTTTATCCATAAACACACTCCATCCACGCCTCCACAAATGATATCCAATTCTCACATTGACCATGTGTTGGCAACGACCCTTCATCATAAGGATTCAGAAGGCACCCTATCGCGATGTGTGCACAAAGACAGAGTTAAGTCCATTATCAGCAAAGCAGAACATATTTCTCAAAAGTTGCATTCAAGTGCACGTATCTTGGCAAAGCAACTTCTTCAAATAGGATACCGATGGCACGTTATGACAGAAGCATCAACATCAGCACCACCAGGTGGTTTAGCATCAGCTTAAAATCTCTCAGAAAATACAAAAAAAAAATTATCAGAAAAATGTCCTGAAAAAATGGTCACCTTGATGAAAACCTAGCAAACAGACATCTTGGTGACAGCAAAAAAATAAAAATAATACAAAAAATCCAAAAAAATCAGAAAAAGTATTGAAAACAGTAAAGAAAAAAAAAATTGTCCTCTAGCAAAAACCATTTCGGTGGCGCTTTGGGTAGGTACCATGATGAAAACCTGGCAAACAGGCATCATGTGTAGAATCGAGCATCTACGTGCGCTAGTTCAGGAGAAAGCATCTTACCACATCCATAATAAAGCTAGCATTCCATCCATATCATTCATTCATCCATGAACCATTTATCCAATACATTTTTATCCATCTGCATCCAAGGTCCAAGTTACCTTGATCTTGATAAAATTTTGGAGCACACTTTACGCTTGCTTATGGTAAAAATCTTGACATGGGTCATTTTCATTGATCCTATCCTACCCAACGCTATTTGAGCCTTGAAGCATTATCCGAATGAGCATTCCTTTGTTTGAACACCCTTATCTTATCGTAAGATAATCCATATCCATTCATATCCAAGAATCCACCCATGGTCGTTGAAACATTGCTAGACACTGGGGGCAGATATTTACATCTCGCTTCGGGAATAAATCTTGATCTATATCTTCACACTTATGTGGTGATCCGAACATTGGAAAACATAAAATCAAATTGGTCAAAGCATTTTTGAACCAAAATCCAAGTCACTAGCCTATGGCATATTTTGACAAGAAGACATTCCTTATCATGCTCTACCTTTCGTCGAGTATCAATCCAAACAATCGTATCAGTCGCATCTAATGTGTATGCCAACATCACATCAAATAATCAAAACAATTTTGTTCCAAATCAAGCTTCATTGATCCTGATCAATTGAATCCAATCAATCATCATCTTGTTTGGCTTAACACACTTAGCCAAATTATCAAATCCATAATCACCTTGTTTGGCTTAACACACCTAGCCAAATTATCCTTTTTGTACGAGTTTACTCTGGGATAACACAACTTCCTAGAACTTACGAGTGCATTATCACTTTTTCAAACTATCAATCCATAATCCGATTGATCAACATTAAAGCTTGGTTTTCAACAAAATCCCAAAACAAGGCACTGATATCATGATGTCCATATCCGAATCGTCAAAATCATGGAAAAAATCCAAAAATATGCAAAAAATCCATCCAAAAATTTCAAAAACATCCAAATCTTTCAAAAATCCAAAAACATGTCGAAATGTCAAAAAATCTTCAAAATTCATCATTTAGTCTTGTCAGTCTTCCACCTTGTCGAACTACGTCGTCTCTGAGCTTAAACGTAGGCAAGGTTGATCTTTGATCATCCCCCGAGACGGTTAGGTCAGTCCTTTATGCGTCCGTCGCATTGGCAATCCGTTTGCCCATTCCTTTATGCGTCCGTCGCATTGGCAATCCATTTGCCCATTCATTTATGCGTCCGTCGCATTGGCAATCCATTTGCCCATTCATTTATGCGTCTGTCGCATTGGCAATCTGTTTGCCCATTCATTTATGCGTCCGTCGCATTGGCAATCCGTTTGCCCATTCATTTATGCGTCTGTCGCATTGGCATCCGTTTGCCCATCTAGTTAGGCATCCGTCGCATTGGCATTCGTTTGCTTATCTTTTTTACCTTTAGGTCATTCTTTATGCGTCCGTCGCATTGGCATCCATTTGCCCATCTATCTCATCCGCAATCAAGTCAATTGACACAAAATCCAAAAAACATTCATAAAATCTTGAAAATACCAAAAAAATTTGTAAAACATCTCAAAAATTCCAAAAACAGCCTCAAAACATTTGAAAAAACCAAAATGGTGCATCCATTTCATCTCACTTTCACCTGTGATTGTCATCACTCATAATAAATCATCGTCGCTTTCACCCTTTGGTGAGTTAGTCAAAAGCAAGTTTAGCAGGTTCCAAAGTGAATGCCTTATCGTCAAAGTCTCAAGTCTAGATCAGTAAGCAAGCAAGTTGGTCAATTCAGAGTATCAATAGCTTATCAACCAATCAGTCTCACCAAAACCCTAATCACTACATGTCCTAGGATGAAGCTTTCCCACGATGGACATAAGCATCAGGTACCCCACATTAGTTTAGCCTGGCTAGTGGTACGAAGAACATTAGCTTGTTTATTTACTTTATTTTGGTCTTTTTGACTTATCTTATTTTGCGCTCATTCTAAGGACCTCTCAATGATGCCTAAACAAAACAGGTTTAGAGAGAAAGGAATAGGGCAACGATCATTATCTTTTTATCTGTTGTGCTTGTTGGATGTTCTTGTAAAATAACTTGGCGAATACTTTCTTTGTTGGGTCCATCCTAGCAAGGTTTCCGTATGTCAAGTGTGAACAAGATCACTCCTATCTGATTGCCGAGTCAGAGTCCATCACACTAGGCGCAATGCCATCCTGGTTCTTAATACCTTGATGCATCGCACCTATGTGTGTTATCAAACATAAAGAAAGTTACGCTCTTTATCTCCCATTCTTGGATAAGCAATACATCATCATCTTTCATCATCATCTCTAATAAAGTTGGCTTGTTGAAATTCTGCATCTTCTTGAATTTAAGGGTTCATCCCTCTCATTCTTCTATCTTCTTTCACGCTAACAATGCATCCATCTTGCATCCGTATTCTCATTTCGCATAATCATGTCATACCATCATATTAGGACAACATCATCCATCTCATCCATCTCACATGCATTGCATAATCATTTAAAGTTGTTTATGATAATATAAATTTGTTATTCTAAGCATCTTCCAAACATCTCATCTACATCATCATTATCATATAGTCTAACCATCCATACATCCATTTTGAACCTCTTTGTCGTGAGATCCACCTCAAATTGTATCTTTTCGCTCGATCTCTCGAGGGGGCAATGTACTAACATACTTATTTTCACTGGGGCATCCGAAAAAACCAAAGAATTTTTTAATTTCGATGCCGGCAACATCATTCTTTGAACCAATGCAACGAGTACATTGCTTCAAAGAGGGGCAAAATGTAGACATGCAAAACTGACATCATACATCTCGCTTTAACTAACATCAAATTCTGCTATTAATTAATTAAAGCAATTTATTGATTAATTTACTAAGGTTCATTAAATAAATCAAAATTATTTAATCAAATCCTTAAAGTTCTTCTCATTTGATTTATCAAATGTCACTTCTTAATATCATCCAAGTTAATTAATCTACTTTAATTAACTTTTAATCACAATTACCATTCTCTAGCTTTTGACTCAACTAGAGTCAAATCCAAACTCTTAACTAACCCATCCACTTGCACCAATAAATCATTTATTTGATTTTTTATTTCTTCTAATTACATTCAAAATGGCATCAAAATGGAATATTCTTCCATTTTGAATCTTCCCCCCAAAAGGGACTTGTCCCTTCCAACAAGGTTTTAAATGCTATTTGCACAAGTCAACATAGAATTTATTGCACCTTTCATCCCCTCAAAACATGTCAAGTCATTCAAATTCAAATTTGAAATTGGCACATTTGCCAAAACTTGCACATTCCTCACCCTCTCACACCTTGACAAGTGGCATCTTGTCATTGGCCCATGAATGATCCCACATTCATCAATTTGGCCTCTCCTCTCTTCAAGCTCAACTATAAGTTGAAGGCTTCTCTCCTTCAAACAAAAACAACAGCCACATTTGAAAGCATTTGCACTATAGGCAACTTGAGTTCAAGCATCTCATTGTCTATCTCACTAAGCTTATCAAGGATTGGGTAAGGGCAACTTCCTACACAACTAAGTTGCACCAATCCACTATGGGATAGGTTTATTTCATGGTTTAGATGCTTTATCTAATTTTGTTGTTTGGTTGCATTTGAATCATGGATTATTGTCTCATAGGGATAGGAATTTATGTTATATTGTTTGTATCATGTTGCTAACAGTTGATCCTACTATATCCGAAGAAAGACAACATAGATATGATTTAGGAGAGAGCTCGAGGAAGACATTCAAGTATGAAGATGAAATGAAACTGATTGAAGATGAAGAAAGAGAACTAGAAGAACTGGAAGCATTAATTGTGAAAAGAGAATCTATAGGACAAGGTAAGTACAAAGTAAAGTTGCATATTAAATGTTTCTCTTGTAGTAAGATAGGTCATTTTACATCAATGTGTCTTGAAAGAATTTCTAAGTATAAACCTGATAAGACTAGATTTCAAAAGAAATATTATTATGCTAAAGAAAGTGTTACTAATGATGAATCTAATAAAGAAACTCGAAGTGAAGATGAATGGTTATTCATTGCTATGAGGGTGTTGCCACAATAATGGGTTACACTTTCTGGGACATCTTGATTTTTGCTAAAATCACATATTTTTAGAAAATATAACAATTTAACCCTTAAAAGGGTTCCATTTGAAGGATTTTAATTGAAGAGGGTTTGATCAAGCCCAGTTAAATCAAACCCCCTTGGATAGAAACCCGCTAGTTTTAAACCATACCTATAGTGGAGTCTCCAATACACCTATCAAAATGTTGATAGAAAACCACTTTTGATTTACTTTTTGGGGGATCAAATTAATTCATTTAAAATTTATCTTTTGTAAGAATGTATTCCTTATTATAATCTTCCCAAAAAGTATAATTTTAAATATATTTAATTTTATTATTATATTTATTTTTTTTTTCTCGTGAATGTAGGTTTTTCAATGAACATCGAGTTCTTTGTTTCACACATATGAAAAAATAGGAGCACGCTAGCTATTGATGTGCTTATTCCAAAAAAAAAAAGAATAAGTTAATTCAAATGCATACTAAAAAACTTATGCAGCTGAAAGTATAATATATCTAAATTATAATTACTCTGACTTAGAAAATTAATTAAAAAATATAAATGCAATTAAAAATTATGAAAAAATATCCATCCACTAGATATTTGTGTGAAAAATCTATATTTAAAAAATTAGAATTGTATCCTTTCTACAAAAAAAGTTATGCAGCTGAAAGTAGACATCACTTTTTGACAATGCAGTTTAGTAGAAAAAATAAGTTAATTAAAACTACATAAAAGGATTCACAATTTATTTTAAATATAATTAGAATCTACACACAAAATCTCACAAATCACTATTTTTCTTCATCTTCAAATTCTTAATGGTTTAGCTTTTAGAGGGGTAAGAAAGTGAAGATCTGGTGAGAAATGTTGATTTCAATGTCAAGTTTAGCCAAAAAGTGTAACCCATTATTGTGGGATCACCCATCGAGGAAAATGGTCTGGTGTCCATTGAATCAGCTAGTAATCAGAATTTGGAGAAAGATCTTGCAGCCATAATTGATGAGAAGGATGAGTGGGTGATTGATAGTGGATGCTCACATATATGATTAGTGACAAAAGAAAGTTTCTAAGCTTGGAAAAGTATGACGGTGGTGTTGTAAGATTTGGAGATAACAATGTTGTTGTGATTTGTGGAAGAAGCACTATTTCTCTTGGTGGTAAATGTAATAATAATGATGTTCTTTATGTTGAAGGATTGAAGCATAATTTGTTGAGTGTTGGATAGATGGTTGAAAAAGGTTACAATCTTCAGTTCAAAGATGGTAAGTGTGGTATATTGGGTTGCTCATCAAATGTAATTGCTTCAGGTACAAAGACAAGAGGTAATATTTTTCACTTAAATGTTGCTAGAAAAAGTTGTTTTATTGCTCAAGTTGATGTAAGTTGGTTATGGCATAAAATTTTGTGTCATGTGATTTTGATAAGATTGTCAAAATAAGCTCCACACAAGCAGTCAGAGATCTACCTATGTTATTGAAGCCTACTAACACTATATGCAAGGAATGCCAGATGGGAAAGCAGACAAGAATTTCATTTCAGAGAAAACAACATCATTCCAATGGAGTACTAGATTTGATATATACTAATCTATGTGGTCCCCAGAATGAGAATTCTACAAGAAAAAAGGTACTTTATGTTGCTTATTGATGATTATTCTAGAATGATATGGGTTGTTTTATTAAGAGAAAAGCATGAGGCACTAGAGAAATTCAAAAGCTTCAAAGCTATGGTAGAGAATGAGACATGTTTGAAGATCAAATGTTTGAGATCAAACAAAGGTGGTGAATTCACTTCCCAGGAGTTCAATTCATTTTATGAAGAGCATGGAATAAAAAGACAATTATCTACTCCCCAAACCCCTCAAAAAAATGAAGTTGTTGAGATAAAGAACAAAACAATTTTAGATGTTTCTAGAACTATGATGTTGGAAGGTAATTTTCCTCATATCTATTTGAGAGAATTTGTAAGAATTGTTGTGTATACTATCACCCGAGTGAATGTCGATAGTAATTATGGTAAGACTCCTTTTGATATATGCTTTGGGTATAAGCCTACTGTTAAATATTTAAAAATATTTGGAAGTACATGTTATATCAAAAGAGATGAAGATATATAAAATTTTGAAGCTAGAAGTGATGAAGGAATCTTTCTGGGTTACTCTACTAAGAGAAAAGCCTACCGGTGCTACAATAAAATATTGAAGAAGATGGTTGAAAGTGGAAATATCAGAGTTGATGAAGACACTGTGAGATCATCTAGGCATTATCGATATGATTCAAATGAAAAAAAAGATAATACTGAGAATGGAAAGAATGCACAGACACATAATCAAGTTCAAACTGTTTCAGTGAACCAAGAAGATCATGAAGAAGAAGATAGTGGAAATGCGGAAGAAAGAATAGAAGAACCCAAAATTCTAAGGTATGTAAAGCAAAGTCATTCTAAAATTCAGATAATAGGAGACAAGAACAAAGGTGTGCAAACTAGAAGAAGAATATTGTTTGATATCCAAGACTGAGACTAGAAATGTCAATGAAGCATGTAAAGATGAATATTGGATGGAAGCAATGAAGAAAGAATTGATGCAGATAGACAAAAATGATATGTGGATTCTTTTTCCTAGACCTCAAGACAAAAATGTGATTGGAACCAAATGGGTCTTTCGAAAGAAGCTGAATGAACAAGGTGAAGTGATTAGAAATATAGCAAGACTGGTATGTTAAAGATATTCACCTATGAAAGGTATGGATTTTGAAGAAACCTTTGCCTCTGTTGCTAGAATTGAAGCTGTAAGGTTGTTTATTTTTTATGCTACTTTCAAGAATCTTAAAGTCTATCAAATGGATGTGAAGTTAACATTTTTGAATGGTGAATTAGAAGAAGAGGTATGTATTGAACAACAAGATGGATTTCAACTGACTAATGAAAAATATATGGTTTTCTGATAGAAGAAATCTCTATATGGACTCAAGCAAGCACCTAGAGCATGGTATGATAGATTGGATAAATACTTGTTGAAGCCTGGATTCAATAAAGGTACTGCTGACAACAATCTGTATTTCAAGCTGGATAAGGATAAATAATTGATAATTGAAGTCTTTGTTGATGAGATTAGTTTTTAAGGTGATGATGACCTATGTATGAAGTTTGCTGATGAAATGAAAAGTGAATTTGAAATGTAAATGATAGGAGAACTGAAATTATTTTTAGGATTTCAAATTACTCAGCTAGATGATGGAATCTTCATATCTGAGTCCAAATATGTAAGATAGTTACTAAAAAATATTTGCATGGAAGACTGAAATCTAGTTGGTACACCCATGGTAACCAGATGCAAGCTAGCACATAGTGATGATTCTTCTAAGGATAATAAAACAAGGTATAGGTCAGTGATTGGTGGACTGTTTTATTTGACTCAGACTAGACCAGACATCATGAATGATGTGTGCATGGTTGCTAGATATCAAGCTAATCCAAAGGAATCACATGTGACTGGAGTAAAAAGAATTTCCAGATACTTAAAAGGAATGGTTGATTTTGGTCTTTGGTATTCTAAGGATGATGATCTTACTTTGAATGCCTTTCTAGATGTAGATTGGGTAGGAGATTTGGATGAAAGGAAAAGTACAAGTGGCGGTGCATTCTTCCTAAGGAAGAATTTGGTGTCTTGGCTAAGTAAAAAACAAAATTCAATTTCCTTATCTACTGCTGAGGCAGAATATATTGCTGCTACAAACAATTGTAATCAAGTGTTGTGGATGAAAAAAATGCTAAGAGATATCAAAGTTGAGTATGATGAGCCTATTGATATATTCTATGACAATTCAAGTTCCATAAACATTTCTAAGAATCTGGTGCTGCACTCAAAGACAAAACATATATCTGTCAAGTATCACTTTTTGAGGGACAAGGTGAGTGATAAAGAGGTCAGATTGGAATATGTGCCTACAAAGGAATGAATTGAAGATATCTTTATTAAATTGTTGCCTAAGGATACTTTTGAGTATCTCAGAGGAAAGTTAGGGGTGATTTCCCCTCCTAATTTGAACTAAGATGCAAGTCTTTGCATCAATTTGTGGACTTACAGTCAGATCTTGTTTCAGATTGATGTTGTGGTGGCTACTACTCAGGGGGAGTAGTCAGATGATTCAGATGATATGTGGTTTAGATCTTGTGTACCTTTGCCACTAATGTCAAAGGGGGAAAAGAGTAATGTGAAAAAACTTTGTAGAAGAAAGGGGGAGAAGTGCAATAAGTACTAAGAGGGAGAGATGGAAGAACAATGTAAGGAAGAAAATAACAAGTTGAGTAGAGTTAGTTGTGTTGGTGGTATTTTTCACATCATGTGTTGCCATCAATGCCAAAGGGGGCGATTGTTGGATACTGAGGCTATGTTGCTGATATGTAGTTGTCATTGATGTCAACACTATTAGCATTGATGATTTTGAAGGTTGTATATGTTGAGGATATTGAGAAAATTGTAATAAATATATTGCAAGAAGTATGTGAAGCTAAGAAGGTCAGAGTGATGGAAAGTTCTGTAAGTTGGTGGTAAGAAAGAACACATTAAAGGGTTTGTTGTTGTATGTTTTTTGGAAGTTTCAGAGATGCACATCAAGAATTGAGAAAGTTATGAAGTTCTATGTTCCTCCAGTTACTCAGTTACTATAGCTAGTGTCTCTAGAAGATGAGATCGTAATTCTGATGAATTGAGTTGTTGCATATATTGTTGAGATGTTCAGTGATGTTTCTAGATCATGCTCTATTAGTGTGGTACATCTTCATTGATTCGTGTGCTCGTGATCAAATATTTTTCCTTTGTGTGTTCAATTTTTCATATTCTTGGCTGACATGATGGTCGTAGCGTGTTGAGGATCATTATGGATCAATTCTTTTTTGTTTGGCATGTTTGAGGATGTTGATTTA
>VCHN02000069.1:0-97299 GCA_007115665.2 Sequoiadendron giganteum | reverse complement strand
ATTCATTACATATTGCACTATGGGTCCCATCCTTTTCCCAATCCACCACCATCTATGATGATATTCAAGAATTTCATACTACCTGATGTCATCACTAGCAAAGGGCAAAATTATAACAATATATACAATACCTGAGGCCATTTACACAAGTACATAGTGAGTGACTACATATATATAGTGAGTAAATAACACATGTAGAATGAGTAACTAATACTTACCCTTTTAGTGTATCATAGTTAGAAAATTATTGTTGGTGTATCCCATACTACACCATGGTTACCATCATTTTTCTAGATCCTCTAGACTAGTTGTGATGATGGAAAGAATCCCATTCTACTTAAAATCATCATTGAATAAGGAGTAAGTGTAAAAAACACATCATTTAATGTCATTATCAATACTCCCACTTAACCATTGATTTGGTGGATTCTAAGATCAATCATCTTAAGCCATTGACAAGAATTATATCCACCTAGGAAGGAGTAGCATCCAACATACACAACCTCATGGCCTTGCAGATATTCTCAAGTAACCCCTTCACAATATTGGTAGCACTTGACATCAGTCAGCTTTATGTTAAAAGTGGTTACCTACTAACCCCTCTCACTATAATGGTCAATTTTGGATTTTGTTACTTGCATAGTAGTGGTGAAAACCATCCAAAACACCCCAATATTGTATCTAGGATAGCTCTTAGAAATATTTCACATTTGTGATACAAGTGAATATTAAATAGTCTATAAGATACAATAGTATCTCGAGGCATCAGTTATTGGCATAATCCAATGACAACATTTCGATTGCTCCAATATTAGACTCAGTTATGACACATGGAGGTATTGTATTCATGTACACATAGCTTATGCATCACAAGGGTTCACACATACTATTCAAGTGTATCTAGCTATGTACATCACAATCAAGTGATTTAAGGGATTACACATAGAGTACTATAGGTTTGGAGTTAAATTTAATAAACACATAAGAATCGCATTGAGCCCACATGAGTTGGCCTCTACTCAACATATACACATAAATAAATATTGACTTACAAAGTAATAAAACCCACTCAATTCATTCAAATTTTTATCTAGAACAGACTATTCAAAAATAAATTATTAGATAGTTATAAGGGAAAATTATCCAACCTTATGTTGTAATACTTATAGTTTTTTCCTATGAATGGAATAAATGATCCTACGAAATTTCATCCCAAGCTTTAAAAAATTAGGAACATAGATAAAACAAGTAGACCATCTATACCCAATAAGAATAGCCATTTTTAACCCCATTAAAGATCCTATTAGCCTAATTTAAATCACTAATAGTTACAAGTTATCAATTTTTCTTAACTCATTCATAGCCATCTAGGAAGACTCTAAAATTAGTGAACAAGATGAATAATTGGATGGTGATGATTAGCCAGCGATCGAAGATTTGAAGGATGAGGAGGAAGAAGGGCTTCAGAATATTCAATGTGAAATTGAGGAAGTTGTTAAGGAAGCCACATAAGGGCTAAATATTTTTTCTCTAAAGGATAAGAGTGTTGTTAAGCAGGACATGGTTGTACCCTTGGAGCCATATGCCTCACAAATCTATGAGCTTCAATACAATATGGACACGATGGATAGGGTCTTCAACAATTTAATGGTTATCACCCTAGGTATAATGCGTAAGACCATCTTTGGAATGGTTAGTGGCGTGACTAAGGCTAGGAAAGGTCATCACAAGCAACAAGAAACTCGGGAGGTGGAAAAGTAATTGGAAGCAGGTGTGACTGGGTTGATGGAGTGGTATAGTGAGGCTATGGAACAACTTGAGAATGAATGGAACCTTATCTTCTTTTCGAAGGAGTAATTGGGTCTGGTGATTGTTGTTTTTCGGTCTTTTGCTCTTTACTCTCTATGGGCCTGTGTGTCCTTCATAAAGTTAGTTTTGGTTTTAAGAACGTTGTTATGTTGGTTTATGGTTTTTATTTTTCTTTTTAGTCTGGTGTCAATCTTTCTATAGGGTAGTGATTGCTTATGTATCCTATGTTATTTTGTTTATTAGTTTTGGTGGCCTCTAGGCCTTGTTTTTTTTTGTGGTTGGGTTCAAGGACCCTTTCCCCTGCTTCTATTACCAAAAACAATACTTTCATCTATACAAAAAGCTTATATGGATTCTCTACCACATTCAAACATACATAACTCAAAATATTTTTCTAATTAGAGTGTTATCTATCATAATTAAAGTTATATGAGATATCACAATTGGTCAATGTATAAAAAATAATATACATATATCCATGCTTATGGAAATCCCATCTGCTTATGCATCTACCATACCACAAATAAGGTGTGGGATTGTATATGTTTGGGGATATTCACCATATTTTAAATTCAAAGGATGGTTTCATGAATATGGTAATATAAATATTTATTTTGTACAGTTACATCAACCCCCAACATTATACTATATTTAAATTTATTTTTTCAAACAAGAATGAATTTATCAACATAGTTTGAAAATGAAAGAGTACAAATATTAATCAAGAGTGGAATATCCTTGGTCTATTTTTTATGTTTTATCATTGATTTATTGACAATACCAAATAATGACTAGGAAACCCTTTGCAATATTTAAAATGTGGTTCATAAGAATTAGAAACACCTAAAGTGACTACAACAACCATGTTTCATAACCCAACAATTTTCTTTTAAGAGAATAAATCCTCCCATCAAATTTCTCCAAGAATCCAATTTTGGGTGTAGAAAATTAAATTCCCATTAATCATATAATTAAAAATTTCTAAGGTATTTTAATAAATATCTTTTTGGAACATATCTTTCCTTCTTAGTTTGCCATATTTCTTGACCCATTTTATCAAACATCTCATGTGCCTTGTCTAAGATTCCACATTTTGCATACAAGTTTACCATAGTTGTAGGGAGAGAGATTGTTATTATATTATTTTAACTATCATCTATTACTTTTCCTACTTGGTGGACTAAGATCTACATAGTCTATGCAATTTTGGTTAAACATTCACCTACATGCCTCATAGCCAGTTTTGGGATAACAAATACTACATTGAACTAATTTTTAATAAGAATTATGAATAGTAGATCATTTTTCATCATGAGAATAGAATTGAATATTAAGTAGTAATATGAGTCATTTTGCAATGGTGGGTGCCTATTCACAATTTCTTTCATTGATAGGATCATTGTAGCAGTCCTCACACCCATGGACTGATTCTCCTATCATTTTCTTTCCTTCCTCCTCTCAACCAACATTTTTTTGGCAGTTGTATAGTTCATTATCTTTGAAACATTATTTAGTGAATTTCTTCAAGTTTTCAATATGGGGTTTGTCTCTAAATTAAAACCATCCATGTCTCTTAGTTGTTTGCTAACTCTAGGAGTCCTAGGAACAGTTTGATGAGAGATATCAAATGGCCTAGATCTTGATTTTGGAAGCCAGTATCATTTCCTATTATAAGGCTTCAAGGTGATCAATGGGAATTATAACCTGAATAGTTATTTGAACATTTGAATGTCTCTTCTTCTTTCTTTTTCATCACCAAATAGAAGGAAACTTTCAATCTTATCTTCCTTGAATATTGAACTTTCTTTAAAGGAGACTATAATTCCTTCTTTGCATCTCCCTTCCTCTCCTTTCCATCTCCTAAATCTGCTCTATTCTTATTATTTGATGGAAGCCCATAACCTATTCAAAAGCCTTCACTCATACACAAGCAAGGAGGGCATATTCAAAGGTTGCGGAGTCAATTGTTTTACACCTATCAATTTATTTTCTTGAAAGTTTCTAAAGTATTTTCAATAAATATATTTTTTTCATATCATGAAACCATGGTACTCCATGAGACACTTTGTTTTATGTAGTGAAAGATGTCCATGCCTTACAGCTTGTCCAATAAAATAACTGCAATTGGACTCTCTTCCCTCTCGTAGTGCCTATACATATACCATTACTCTCTATCCCCATTTCATCCTTCTTTTTTTTTTTCAATATAATTATTTTTTCTTCTTTTTATCCACAATTATTCACCTTAATGCCTATATCTATACCATTACTCTCCATCCTCATTTAGTCCTATTTTATTTCCTTTTCAATATAATTATTTCTTCTTTTTTTTTCCCACAATTGTCCACCGTAGAAATGGCTAACACGGGGAATGTGACAAGGATATGCTTAAAAATTAAGACACACATTGAGAAATAATATCAAGTTTACTTAGCTTCAAGTTTGGAATTAGGTTAATCCAACACTCCCATGTGACATGAACCCCCATATTTGCTTTCTATTCTTCCTTAAAACATTTTTTTGGATGAATAAGTGGGAAGCAGGAAAGTGGGAAAAATAATCGAAAACACTACTTTCTACTCAGCACTCGCTAAATAGGAAACACACGAACTTTTCAAACAGATATTATAACACTTGTGTTGGAGAACCCGCTGCAAGTGTTGTAATCAAGCTGCTAATGGTAACTCAATTCCAGAATTTGATTCCCAACATTAAACATGTCTTTCAAAATGTCCAGCCATGTTTGTGTTTTGACTGACGAGTCACTGGTCTCTTTTCATTTAAAATGGGCTTCAATAAAGAAAATGATATGATAAATCAGTCACATTAGGCATCTAGAAAAATATCAATCGATCTTCTCACATAAATCAAATCAAATCTGTATGCAATAAACGATTTACAGGTAAAACCAATTTTTTTCATTTCTGTAAGCTTCTAAAAATGTTTTTCTTTCATGTTTGATAGTCTTAAAAATTGTTTTTCTTACTAAAGATTTGTTTTGAAATTTTAACAATCCAACCTATAAAAAGATAGTAAATATAAGCATATAAATCTCATATTTCTATTACCAGAAAAACTACATATACTAACAACTATTTTTAGTCTGCTCAGATAAAATGTCCCTCGTTAGAAAGCAAGAGTTCAGTAACTGCCAAAGTTTCCCCTCTGCTAAGCAAGTGTTCAGTAACTTCCAGAGTTCCCCCAAACTCTTCAGCAAATCAATTTATGGTCATGTTCATTGAAATGAATTATTTTCAGAGACCAGATCAGTAAATGATTTTACTGAAGGAGTTGGGAGAACTCGGGCAGTCCAGAACATAAGTAGATCTATGCATGCAAACTCATGAAGAACATATGGTTGATATATAGCCTTACAAAAGAATATACATAAAATCAAGTGGACAAGAATACTTGAGCGCCGAAAGAGTGTTGCATTGAACCTGGCCATCTTATTTTAGCAAGTTCATTGAATGTAGATGTCTTTTGATAAAGAAGCTACGCGGGAAAGAATCTGGATAATGGTACCATTCACACCAGTAAATATTCACAGACATCAGTACGGGTTGAAGTACTTTCGAACAAAAGTAATTTGATTTGCATCTTTTTCATATAGTGGCGATGGTCCCATAGTGGTGCATTATACCTAATTTTAATGGTTTATATGGTAATGTGTGTTATGTTAGCATTAGAAAAACTACGCTATTATATAATTAATATTGTGGATAGTTTAAATCATTTGTTCCATTATTGTCTCTCAAATATATATTATAAATAATTTTGAAAACAATATTATTTTTTGGGTTAAAAAAAATATTGATTGGAAGTCAACATGTGGATTTCTTGTTGTTGAACAAATTAATACAATACATGTTTATGTCAACAAATTGATATTATACATGTTCATATCAACTTATTTGAACCATCTACCTCACTATATTTTATGGAAATTTAATCAAATTTAATGGCACCTCCCCACATTTGACTCATACACCACTACATTTATTTAGCAAGAGTTGCATGGTTTCCTATATAATTAGAATTAACAATTGTAAAGTTTACACAACAATGTATTAAATGTTACACAAGAGTCTACCAACCACTATAGATTTAATAGAAGAACAATAGTTGCATAACTCTCTCATTTTTATTTATCTAGAAGTTGATTATAATTTATAGCTTCAGTAATTTTCAACAATTCCCTACAGACCTAGAATCTAATTTGACACCTAATTGGAATTGATTGACAATAAACTAAAAAAAATTAACACATCTACATCTCTTTTTGACATATATATAACTCTTCTTGACACATATTTGACATGTAAATGATTCATTTATTATAGCCTTAGTCCTTCATGAAGAAGTAAATTTTTTTAGAAATTTAGCATCACTTTGTATTACAAAGAATTCACTAAACTATCACATGAGTACATCGCTACCACTTTTGAAATCTCAAGCATCTCTCCTCCTCCAAAACCTAAATAGAGGCATGTCAAAGAACCTATATCTCCTCTAACAAAATTTTGAAATATGCTTTGATGATCCCTAAACACCTAAAGTTTATTAAAAAAAGAATATTTCTTCATTAGCATCATCAATAGCATTATTAATGAAGTTTTCTTCTTCATTACCATTGGTTGTACTCTAATTAGATATGTAACCCTTTTGCTATACTCCCAAGCATATTGTCCTTGCTTGCTACAATAGTAGTATTTCCCTATTTTTTTCCTTTCACAAAAAATGAGTTACCACCCATGGAATATATAATATTCCACAAATATTTCTCAATTAAGTGATGTTTTATTTAGACCTTCTATGTGTGGAAATTTTCTCTTAAAAATTTATCCACATACACTAGAGATATTCTCTTAAAAAATTTAAAGAACACTAAAAATATAGAGAGAAAAATAAAAGTCTCTTTTCAAATATAAAATAATTCTTCCTATAGCAATGTGGGAGCCAACAATAATGCTCCTCTCTTTCTAGATAGGCTCATCAAATCCTTTCACTATTGTTTCAACGTATTGATTCTCTCTAAAACTAAATGACTAGCTATCTCACTCTTGCACATGGATAATTAGAGGTAAAATTGTACATAGCCCTTGTGCACCACCATTATCTTCTTGAAATTCATTCAAAGGAATGTTACAAGGTAGCAACCACACTAGAATCTAGCATGGTGATCACTAGATCGCAGACTATAGGTGCCGCATCAATAATAATAAAGAAAAAATTATAATAGGACTAGTGAATAGAATTCCCTCTCACCACACTTGATAATGCCTCATTGAACAACACTACTAAGAAGCTTACTAGTCAATAGTAGAAGTTAATGGGCTATTTTATCTAATACAATAATAGAAGAGCAATAGCTACAGAACTCTTGGTTTTTTATATAATTGGAAGTTGGTTAAATTTATAGCTTTAGTGAAGCTCGAAAATTCCCTACAAACCTCAAATATAAAATGGCACCTAATTTAAAGTGACTCACAACAAATCAAAATCTTTTAACATATCTATTTTCTTCTTGAAACATCTATAATGTGTATTAACACATATTAAACATATGAATAATTTAATTATTCATTGTTATAAAATAACTCCTCAATAATAATGCATGTGCATGATAATAAGTTGTTTACAAGTGTATTTCAATGTTTTTATTCCAAAATTACAAAGGTAATACTTGAGAAAGAATTTTTTTGAGTCTTTTGTCATGTCTTCTAGGGTGGAATTATGACAATGGCCTTGTGTATCCTCGTTGATTCACAAGAGACATAACCATGGAAAGAGAATACAATGATGGTGTTATAAAGTAGGAATTGGGTATGTTGGCTATTTCTCTCCCTCTGAAATATGTATAATGGTATGAACGATAATTTGCTATCTATTTTAGTAATTGGTAACAATATTATTGGCCCACCCCTCCTCACTAAAAAAATATGCACTTCATTTGCATAATATTATTTTCTTTGAAATTTTCTCATGGGGATGATTAGTAGCAATAAATCTTTGAAATAGATTTACATTTTTCTAAAAAAGGAATAGTATCTTAGAAACTAAATTCAATTTTCTACAAATTTTGTTCTTAAATATTTTTCAAATTATGTTAATAGCTTATTCAAATTTTTATGTCAAGCTGTCTAACTCTATTTTTCTGAATTTCATTGCCACTTGAGGGCCTAGTTTGGACCCCCATGATCTTGCACTGACTCCCATAACTAATCATACCAATCCCATCAAATTCCTTGAAATCCACCTCAATATGAAGACAAGGGAAAAAAATAACTAGTAACAGGAGCCCCCATACAACAACATCCAACACCAACGGAATAAAACATCTCCTCCTCAATAAGAGAGTACTCCACCTCCATAGGAGTAGTCGAAGGGAAATTTGGGTAGAGAGAGTAGCAACAATCCTTATTAAAATAATCTTATACCAAACCCCAACACATTCCTTGTCAACCACCTCAAAAGGAAAAGAAGAAAAAATAGAAACATGGGCACCAAAAGTCCTCAAAAAACAACTCCCCAAACCCATAGTACCAAACAACTCTCCCAAGAACTCCACCTCGATAGGAGGCATGAGAAAAAATATGCTCCACTCACCAAAGCCAAACCATGGGAACAATGAATCCCAAAAAATAAACCCAAAACCCACCAGAGGGTTCCAAACTAGTTTCATGTTATTATGATAAAGTCTATCCATTTTTTTCTCTCTTATTGATTTGTGTGCATGTCTTAAGGGGTACATGCATAATCAAGCAAGCGTATTGTTACTAATTGCTTTTAAGTTGATGTGTAGTTCACAAGTTAAATTTTGGATTATGGTTCCATTTATTCCTCTTTTAGGAATTTTTCGTAGAGTATTTATATAATTTGGTGTACCTTATAATATATATTCGCATGGATAGAAAAGCTAGGAAAAATGTAATGGTTAAAGCCACATGCTATGCAATTTTCTCACTTGTCCTGTGTGTCCTAAGTATTTGGTTCTAGTGCATGGTTTTGACTATTTTGGGACCCACTTTGACCTAAATTCTCAAATTGAATCTTAGAAATAGAACATAAACCTATTGGAATTCTTTAGATTTTAGACTATTAATTGACATCCTAGGGTCGAATTCATTATGGAGAAAATTAACCATATCATTTGTATAGAATGTATTTAAAACTCTCCTATTCAAAATTTAACTTTCCCCTTGGGTTGAATCTAACAATCTTCTAATTATTTGTTATTAATTATTTACTAGGATAAACCATTCAAATTGTGCAACTTAAGTCACATATTAAAGGACATCACAACTAGCTCATTTCAAAATCATAATGATCGCTATTGCAATCATCATTAAGACAATCCCTCTTCATCTACCTATATGAAATAATTGCTCATCGATAATTCTTTAACTTTATGCATCAGATCTTCTATCAACACTTGCTAGAACCCTAATTTTTGCACTAGATTAAATTCTCATATCTATCACACTATATTCTATTTACACCAAATCTCAAGTATTAATCACCTAGAATCATTTTGCACACCAAAATCACTTTCATTCTTGCTTGTTATCTTGAAAATCCTTCAAAAATCATTGATTGTCAACACCACTACTTTTTATCATAGATCCAAACACCATGATGAATTTTTTTGTACTGTGAAATATATAATCGAAATTCATTTGTGCAAGTTAAAGTACAAATCTAACGGATAAAGGTTACTTCCTCAGAATGGAAATGACCTACGAGACAATTTTAGATGCTTTGGATCTTAATTTTTTAAAACCCCCAACTCTTTTATCTAAAACAATTCATTTACTATTACTTGTTTACATTTATTTATCCTAAATTATTTATGAAGATGTAATTTATTGCCTCACAGTAGCTGTTTGATGTAATTGTCTGGAAGCCGTGTGTCTGCAAAGACTTAAAAAGAACAGATCGGGTGTTATTGTGTGGTTTTGTATTATATATGATAGTGTCGTCGAGTAATGAATGGGCTTGTGGTATAATGTAATAATATTGAAATGCGTAAGGCAAGTGTCCATTCGGGTTGAAATGACCATGATGTAACTATTTCGGAAAGGTTTTTAGGGTTTGCAGATGCTATTCAAATCTTTATGACAAATGGTATTGGTGTGGTCGTTAGGAACTTACAATTCAGAACAAAATATTTATACATTTGTATTTACAATTATTATTTTTTGGTTTCTGTAAAAAAAATATCTCTAATAAACTTTTTATAAACATAACATTCTCACCAGTAGATCTATAATCAATTGATAAGTCCTTCGACACGCAATCAATTTCCTTCTGCTGCTATCTATAAATTTTCATCAGATACGGTCTCTCTTTGTTTTAGTTGTGTGATGCCTCTCTTTGAGTTAGGAAAACATTGTGACTTTAGTTTGGACACATTAACAATTTTTACTATCCAGCTATGTCAGCAACTCACTCATCCTTAATTTCCACATCTTATAATAAATCACAGCAGTATGATCCAAACCAAACTCAGTTTTTATTTTTAATTTTCCAAAGTGCGTCACTCAACATATATAAGGTTGTATAAAATATTATAATTCGATTCCAATTAAGAGTTCAAAATAGCTCAGATCTTGTTTCTAGCAAAATGAAATTTCTAAATCTAGAACCAGATTTTGTTTCTCTGTCAAAATTTCTGGATGTCTAAATTTAAAATTTATACTAATTTGCATTTTATTTTTTTATAGGTGTTTTAGGTTGAAACTGTTTCAGTTGAGGATCAAGGATCGACAGATATTCATTCCATCAAAGTCTTTTATACATTATTCCGACTATCTGTTAAGATGTTGAGACCTTACATTCAACAAGACTTGATTATGGTGGATTCATTCAGAACCATTCAATTTCACTAACAAATCAAAAACCCATTAACATAACACACACAATTTTAATTTTATGTTATTATTTGAAAACCATATACCAATGTTTAGACTGACAACAAATGAAATGCAAGGAAAAGAGTAATCGGTATCAAGGGAACAACGCAATTATTACAACGCAATTATTACAACGTAATTTCCATATCACATATCACGTAATACAGAGCATTCCAAGGAAATTTGGAAAAGAAACACAGGAACTAGCTTCTCCACACCCAGCTTGTTTCATATCTAAATCATTTCTACCAATAAAAACATATATATTTTTTTGTAAGAATAATAAAGACTAAAAGGTTAGCATCTGGTATACGAACAGAATTTGATTTATATTTGAGCTGCTCTAAGAGCTTCTAACCTTCAATGAAGAAGCGATACAATAAATCCCATTCATAACGGGCAAGCCTTCAGTGACTGTAAGGCTCCCTGAACATTTGCAGTAAAAGAAACTCATTGTAAAAACGTTAACCCATTTCTCTTGAAGCATCTGGAGGAACTCGGACGCATTAAAGCGTACACGATCAGTTCTCTTCGTAGCATATATCTAAACAAGAGGAAGGCTACAAAGATCACAAGTTTAGATGCATTGAACTTGGACCATTTTTATGTACAGATTGTACATCGGGCAAAGTTAAAGAACAGATACATTCAATGTGGACCACTGAGGGTACTTTCTTTTAGGGAAAGGTTGTGGAGTGTATAATTATTGCTTTCCACGAACATCTAAATCGCAAGACATAATGGCCACAAGTAACCTAAAATATCTTTTATGAAATTTTAAATAGAATAATTTTTTTAAGTGATAATCAACTAATTTAGAGCACAGGATTAATTAAATAAGAATATAAATTAAAGAGAGATAAAACATAAAATAAATGGAGACACAAATTAATTAACATGAGAAAAATTAATTGAGTAAAAATCTTCTAAAATGTGACTTGCTAACTTAAGTTTTTTCAAAATGATAATATACTAACAATTAAAGCTCTTAGATTGTCCAAGATTCCTCTAAAGCATTTCAAAACTCTGCAACTCTCCAAAAATACAATCAAAATATGACTTTAACACTCACAAATACTCCCAACAACTGAGTTACAATATTCTTAAAGCTCCATATATTATCAATTTGACCTCAAGCATTTTATTATAGATTGGAAAGTGTGAAGTAAGTTAAAAATAAAATGAGGAGGAATAGGAAGAAGAATTCAAGAAAATGAAATGTGGAATGCCAAACGATGCTCATGACTGTTCAAAATAAAACAAAAAATGTTAGTGTAAAATATTTTTTTTTAAAATCACTTTCAAGAAAGATGAGACTTTTAAGAGATAGCCACTTTCTATGATGAATTCATAGCTTCATCATATTTCTTTGATCTAATTCTTCATAATTTGTACATACAAATTTGAAATAAGATGTCATTTTTAAAAAAATTACATTATTTTAAAAGAAATTGAAGTATGTAATAATATTCATCTTTTGATTTGAACTAAACACTATTAATTTTTTACAACACAATTACATTTACGAGGTTAATATAGAGCAGAACTAAATTTTTAAATAATTCTTTTGACAAAAATGTCACAAGATGCCTAATGCCATCCAAAACCTTCACAAGACTCAAAGGACTAGGTCCTTATCTAGAAACATGCCATAAAGTATAAAACTAGAACCCTTTTCATTATCAAACTAATAAAAGAATAGTGATTTTCTCTAGGTCATTTCCATAATGCAAAAATGATCTCCACACTTGCAAATTCAATCATCAATTAATTGTTTCAACCCTCGCTGACATATTGGATTTAAATAATTTTGATCTTCAAAAATTAGAATATCTCAAGTATCTAATTTGGAATTGAAAACTTGGTGACCTATCTATAGACATCATTTGAGTTTTCCTTGTAAGGGGTTAAGGTGTTTAGCCTTAATCAAACCAATGAATCATTTTGATGATTTGTATAAATTTGTGAACCACAAAAAAAACATATACAAGAAGGGAAAGAGGATTCCCCAAATAGGCCCCTAAGGTTTTTCACCTACAGAGCACTTGGTTTAGGGAATGGCCTCTCTTTCCACTTAATGATATGCTTTTTGGGTGAGTTCATTCAAAGAGTTTGGGGGGTTGGAATAGGGGTTGTGATGTGTGTGATTGAGTGTGCCTAAATGAAATGATCTAAGTATAGTAAACTAAAAATAAAAGTGATTTATTATTGTTAAACTAAAGAATATGAAATGTTGGAAAACACATTGTGATGTCCAAATGGCCCAAAAACATAAACAAATAGCTACAGAAATGAAGAGAAGTGAAGGGGTGCACCTATAATCTTTTAAAGGAATGGAATGCAAACTAGAGATGTTGTTGAATCTGGAATTTAAGCCTGTTGGGACACTTACGCCATTCTAGGCGACCTAGTCCTTTTTAGGGAAAATTTTGGAAAACTACTCTATAACCCGTTTTGGCCAAAAGGGTATTTAGATCTACCAAGATCCCTGAAAAAAAGCTTCAGTGGGACTAAGCCACCCAAAGTGGTGACCTAGTCCTCTTCTGAATTTCTAAAGATCAGAAGATGGAATCTGAAGCCCTTGGTCTATGTTCTCTGCTCTTTCAGGTGTCTGGTCCCAAAAGTGAAGATTATGATCTATAGGTGTCCTCCAAGCTTCAACTATATTTTCTCCAACCTTGAAGAGTTTGGACAAGTTGTTGAATGTTCTTTCACCTTGGTTCTTTGCTAAATCTACCTACAAGACCTGCAAATCACACAACGAGAGAAAACTTGTTGATTGTTAGGGATTAGGGGTTTGCCTTAGTCAAACCCCTTTTGAGTAATCAAACCAAGAAGATGAAATGAAGTAATAAAATGAAGCATGAAACAATGGAGTTTACCTTGCCATGATGTTTGATCTTGAGTTACAGCAATGGAGGATTGAGCCCTTGAATGCTTCTTGAGAGAGATGTATCGGTGACTTAAAATACTTAAACCCTAGCTTGCTTGAGAAGGAGTGATAAGAGATTGAGAGGAGAGTGAGTTGAGGGATGCATAATGTGTCTCTAATGAGAAATTGGGGTTTTTAGGCTTATTTATACAATTTGTGCCCTAATTTTCTTGAAATACCACCATACAAGCTGACCTTAGGGTTTTAGAGACAAAATCTTAAAAGAATTTTAACTAAAAATCTAATTTTATGCCACATGGTCTCCCAAGGTGGTGACCTAGTCCACCTGGGAAAAAATAATAGTTGTCAGGGATTAAAATATTATTATAATTGTTTGTTGGGATTGTCTCATGAAAACACACTAAGATAGGACTTATATGTGTATTAAGGGGATAATTTAGTGTAAGAAAGGGTTGATTAAGTGATGAAAATCCTAGGAGAGTGTGAAATTTTTTTACAACACTTTGGCACAACAATTGGAAAGGGCTGAAAAGAGGTTTAAAAAGGTCCAAAAATTCATAGGCAAGGGTCCAAATGAGTGAAAAGTGTTAAAGGCTACACTTTTTGGTGACACATTTAACCCCCACTTTAGTGAGAGTATGAAGTTTCTTCAACCTCACGCTAAAGTAACCCAAGGGAGATGGTGAAGAATGGGAAAGAAGAAGGAGGTGGTCAAGCCTCCAAGGTTTCGAGATTCTAAGTCAATGAGACATTAATGTAAAAGACATTCAAGGGTGAATGCATTACAGCAAAATGAGATGCATGATCGTACAATTACGAGGATTAGTATGAAGAGAAGAGAAAGGGTGAAAAAGATGTGCTCACTCGGGGCCAAAGAACATCAATTGTATGTGGGGTGAGTTGTCCCAAAAGGTGAGAAACATACACACAGTTGGTATGTACCCACATGCACAAAGGTGGCTATGGGGAAAGTCGTGTCACTTGTTGGGATTCCCGCTTAACCATACCAAAGTTATACCTTGTGATAACTTTGATAAGGCACCACAAAAGAAAGTGATGTTTGAAATGATTTTGTTCAAAGGGATTTTACCATGTTCATGCGATGTCTCAACCTAGAGAACATTATGCATAATGTTGCCAAGAGAGAAAAAGTGAAAATGTACTCATATTGTGTCCAAGAGAGGAAGAAGTCATCTTGTATGCAAAAGAGGAAAAATGCAAATGTCTCATCCTGAGCAACATTGTACCTAATATCTCCAAGAGAGGGAGTTGCAAGAAAAATAAAATCGCACAATGAGATTTGAGTGGTGATGTATGTCCCCACCTTAAAGGAATTTCTACGCACTACTCTCTGAGCAATTGTTGTAAAGTACAAGAGGAAAATGAAGAAGACATGAGAGCTTGGTCAGAAAGCCCTATGTTGATTCATATGTTTCTGATAAGCTACGTCATTAAGAGGGGATCATGTCACATGCGATTCAACTTAAGACATGTTGTCCACATCCCAAGCTTTATCTTATATATTCATGAAAGGTTAATGAGTAGTCAAAAGAGAATGACGAGTGACATACAATGGAAAAGGCTAACTAACCCCTTGCCCCCACTTAGTGCAGGACAAGAGTCAGCCGAAAGGAGTGAGAGAATGTAAGGTAGAGGGAAAATTAGTATCAATTAGAGGAATGAGGTTCCCCCACATAAGGGAGAGCACCAAAATCCTAAAGATATTGGATTTTTCTACTCAAGGCCTTACATGCATTAGTGTGATGACTAGGAACTCGGTGCTAAGAACAAAAGGAATGTTTGATGGAACATGTCTTGTGAGTTTTGGGAGGAAGGGATATCAAGTGATCTTGGAGGAGTCTCAACAAGATACCCTCTTGATCGAGGGTAGAAGGTGATCCTTTGGTGTGTAACAAAGAACTTTCATTCTTAGGATAGGATGTCATACTTACGCAATGCACTAGAGTGTGAGATTTTGTATACTCCTTTGGAGATCCTTTGGAGGAGTGTCTAAAATCCAAATCAGTAGTGGGTTGTGAGATGACATTGGCATTAAGAAAAGAGTCCTTTGTTAGTTTCAAAGGATCACTTTTGAAGGTTGGGTTAGAAGGGTGCTGAGGGATAGGGTGGGTGTTGGATGAAGGTTTGATGATTTCAATGAAAGGAAAAAATCCAAGACCATGATGTGTTATTTGCATGTTAGGCTAGATAGGGTTGTAGATACCTTGTCCGTGAGTACCAAAACCTTTTCCACTATAACCAAGTTGTTTCATAAGCTCATAACATTTTACATAGATATTTTTCAACAATTTTGGATTGGGTGAGGGTTCGTTGTTTGCATTGGTGTCTAAAGTAATTAAGTTAGATGCTTACGAGGGGTCTGCCGAGTCTTGTGCTCACAAGATTGTGCTTCCCATTTTAGAGTCTTGGTTGGTGATCTTGGATTCTCCTATTAAGGGTGCTATGAATTTTAAGGAACCCCAATCATTGTCTAAGGACTTTGGTTGTGCAGGTTCCACTTGTTAGGGTGGTGTGGAAATGCTGAAGGGTTTGGATTTTTTTGCACAATTTGTAAGACATTGTAAGGTTAGCATGTACACTTTGTTGTTGTAGATATACTTCATTTTTTGATGAAGAGTAGAAGGAACTTCATTCATTGCATGAATCTAAGTCCAACCTAAGATGAGGATAGATGAAACATCATTAAGCATAACATGGATTAATGTGTCTAATGTGGCCATTCCAACTGTAAGAGGTAAAGTGATCACACCAAGTAGCTTTTTTCCTACATTGTCAAATATAGTGATAGATAAGGAGGTAGGTTGAATGGTTGATTTATCAATATGGAATCTATCCAAGAGATTGACACTACACACATTAACTGTAGAGTCATTTTCAACAATGGTTCACATGATCCCTATGTGTTTTTATTGAGATATGATCATGAAGGCTTTGGCTTATTTTTGCACATCCAAAGGAGGGAGCTCACTTTGGTGGAAAACAGTGTTAGCGTTCAACCCCTGAATCATAGCTAATATTTCATTTTTTTTCACATTAGAAGGGATGGGAATTTGTTGTAAGGCTTCCAACATCATGTTGTGATAGTGAGGGGGGGCTTGGGTAAGGTCCAATGTAAGGACATTTTAGTGCCCGAGTATTCCTTATTTGGTCAACAAGGTCATACTCCCTAAGGAAGGAATTTAAGCAAGGGCTAGCAAGAAGAATGGGAGGGGAGGAAGGTAAGGGAGTGGAGGTTGATGGTTGGGATTGTGGATTGTTTCAGGTGTAATGTGTATGGGAAAAAATATATTGACTCGGTTATTGCAACACATTATGGGTAGGTGGGTAGAGAGTGAATTCAGGTTTTGGTTTATTTAAAGGGGGATAAAGGATAAGCTGAGGTTGAATAATATTAACATCTCCTTGGGAAGGAGATTCAATGTTATCTTTGGCTTGCATCATGATATCTGCCCTAGCAAGAGAGTGTTTAGGAGAACTACAAGCCTCATGGTCTTGACATGCAAGGATTGGTTCTCCTAAAATGACTTCATCACGAGTAGGGGAATGATCAATGATGATATTTTCAATGGTGGGAGGTGGGGGAGAGGGTTCTATTTGATTTTCAAAGGTCTCATTCTCTTGTCGCATACTATCTACCCTAGTATGAGAGCTTGGAAGAGGTTCATCACATGCTTCATCACAAGGATAGGCAGCATCAAGAGAGGGACCACTATGATTATCAAATAGGTTATCCCAAAGGGGAGGAGAATTAGGGAAGGGAGGGTAAATAGGGATATCTTCTAACACTAACCTATCCTTGTTGCATTGAGGAGGGATATGAGAAGAACAAGTTTGATAGTCATAGTTATGGATACTAGGTAAGGTGAGGTCAGGAAATGTTTGTTGTTTAATGTTTCGAAAAGGGGGATGAGGAGAGGGACAATCAGGACCCTCAATACTTGTATCTTTTGTCACCAAAATACCTTTGTCACTAACAAGAGATGTATAGGGAGAAGCAAAAGTATGATTGTTATGATTTTTAACACAAAAATCCTCATCGAGGGGTAATGAAATGTTAAGAATAGTGTCAATGGTTTGGTTATTAACATGTTCTTTAATGAATTCGTTATTGTAATCTACATTGAACTCATTAGAAGGATGTATTTATGCAATCCATTTTAAACCAAATCAAAGCCACATCTTTTAAAATAAAACATGGTAAGAGGAGAGAGGGAAGAGAATGCAATGCAATTATTTAAACTAAAATGTTGAAATGCAATTTTTTTGATGGGAAACAAGGTAATTTTTTTATTA
Organism: Sequoiadendron giganteum; assembly: GCA_007115665.2. NCBI lineage: Eukaryota > Viridiplantae > Streptophyta > Pinopsida > Cupressales > Cupressaceae > Sequoiadendron > Sequoiadendron giganteum. The sequence continues at coordinate 79,368 of VCHN02000069.1, read as the reverse complement.
CACTATGTAACAATTTGAGAAAGAAATGTAGTATATGCAAAATTGAAACTAAGTAATGTATGAAATGATATCATCTAAGCTAATTTTAATAAAATACATGTAACAGAAACACAACCTATTGATGCAAATAGGTAATGGCACAAAATAGAAGATTAAAAATTGGGTTTCTAGCTTTATAAATTCAAGTTTTAGAAACTTGAAGGGACTAGGCTACCTAGGGTGGCGACCTAGTCATCCTGGTGACTTTTTTGAGATTTGATAGAAAATTTTGATGGATGTGGGTGGTTTATGTGTTGTACAATACAGGTCTAAGTTGAGAGTGTAGAATTTTAGAAATGATTAAGGTTCTAAGATGTAAAAATGTAGCCTATATTGGAGGTCCAAATCAGAAAAAGAAGGTGTAGGAAGGTCAGGTTCACCAAAATGAACCACCAAAAAAAGATATAAAAGAAGGAAAAGGGTATTCCCCAAATAGGCCCCAAGGTTTTTTCACCTAAAGAGCACTTGGTTTAGGGAATGGACTCTCTTTCCACTTAATGATACACATTTTGGGTGAGTTCATTCAAAGATTTTGGGGGTTTGGAATAGGGGTTATGATTTTTTTGATTGAGTGTGCCTAAATGAAATGATGTAAGTATAGTAAACTAAACATAGAAGTGATTTATTATTGCTAAACTTAAGAATATGAAATTCTGGAAAACACATTGTGATGTACAAATGATCTAAGAACATAAAAAAATAGCTAAAGAAATGAAGACAAGTGAAGGGGTACACCTGAAATCTTTTAAAGGACTATAATGGGGATTCGATATGCTGTTGAATATTGAATTTAAGCCTACTAGGACACTTACGCCATTCTAGGCAACCTAGTCCTTTTTAGGGCAAATTTTGAAAAATTGTTCTGGAGCCCATTTTGGCTGAAAGGATATTCAGATCTACCAAGATCCCTAAAAAACAACTTCAGTGGGACTAGGTTTCCCAAGGTGGTGACCTAGTCCTCTTCTGAATTTTTGAAGATCAGAAGATGGAATCTGAAGCCCTTGGTCTATGTTCTACTCCTTCAGGTGTTTGATCCCGAAAGTGAAGATTATGATCTCTATGTGTCCTCCAATCTTCAACTAGGCTTTCTCCAATATTGAAGATCTTCGACAAGTTGTTTAATTATGTTCCACCTTGGTTTTTTGCCAAATCTGCCTACAATACCTGCAAATCACACAAAGAGAGAAAACTTGTTGATTGTTAGCTTGATTAAGGTTTTTCCTTAGTCAAACCCCTTTTGAGTAATCAAACCAAGAAGATGAAATGAATTAATAAAAGGAAGCATAAAACAATGGATTTTACCTTTCCATGACGTTTGATCTTGAGTTGCAGCAATGGTGGATTCAACCCTTGAATGCTTCTTGAGAGAGATGTCTTAGTGATTTATAATACTCAAACCCTAGCTTTCTTGAGAAGGAGTGATGAGAGATTAAGAGGAGAGTGAGTTGAGGGATTCATAATGTGTCTCTAATGATAAATTAGGGTTTTTAGGCTTATTTCTACAAGTTAAATTGAATTTTATGCCACATGGGACTAGGTCACCAAAGGTGGCGACCTAGTCCACTTGGGAAAATTTCATTAGTTGTCAAGGATTAAAGTACTATTATAAATGTTTTTCAGGATTGCCTCATGGAAACACACTAAGCTAGGACTTATATGTGTATTAAAGGGTTGATTAAGTGATGACAAGCCTAGGAGAGTGTGAAAAATTCTTACAACACTTTGGCACAAGGCTTGGAAGGGGTAAAAAGAGGTTGAAAAAGGTCCAAAATCCATAGGAAAGGGTCCAAATGAGTGAAAAATGTTAAAGGCTACACTTTTTGGTGACACACTTTGAAATCATTTCAAAAGAAATTTTAAAATATATAGTTAATGTAGATTTTTTTTATGAAATAGGTAGGGTTATGGCCATGATCCCATATAAAAAGTGAAGACAACAAAACAGACTGGAGAAAACAACATCTAGTCAATAACAACAAAGATCAACAAAAACATCAGTAAGGATACAAGCCCAGAGATAGCTACATTTTTCCAAAACTCCTTATCATAATGAAAAACATAGCAACCCAAAAACAAAGGAGATAGCTAATTTTTCCCAAACTCCTTATCATAATCAAAAATATACTAACTTAACAATAAAGGAGCATACCAATAGAAAGATTACAAATAGCCCAGACCACAAACGGGGCCAAAAATAGTTGATCCATAAACCCTTTCCCCTTGTCAAAACCATAAAACAAATGATAAAATATAGTCCATAGGACTACTACTATCAAGATTAATAGTATTTAGCAGAAAACATAGAAGTAAAGTTTTTGGTCATATAGAGCTAATAGAAAACTTAACATCTAGATTAAGTTTTTTAGCAAATAAATTAAAGGTAGAACAAAAAAAGGCACCAATGGCTAATAACCAATTCTAGAGCTAGATCATTAAAAAAAAGTTAAGATTCTTCTATGACACTCCAAGTTCCTTGGATTTCTTCTACCATTCCTTCCATGTTGTCCTTGTGATCCATTCTCTCAAGCCGATTAGCTTCATTTCTTTGGCCTTTCTTCTTTTGTTTTTTTTTTAATTTTTCCTTGTCCTAAGATGGTTCCAATAATCACTCTTTTCATTATGTCATCCATGACCCTAAAAATATTCTTGATGTCACCTTCCACAGTTTATATCCTCTTAGAACTATCTGCTTCCTCCAATTGTCTTTCAATTTTCTCTACCTGCACAGTAATATTTTCAATTTTAGCATTAGCATTTTTATTCTCTTCCTCCTTAAGACTTTCTTGATTATGAAAGGTTTGAGTAAGAGTTTCAAATACTTCCATAGCAATAGGGCTTGCATTGGAAGCCTCCTTCCCACCTTATTTTCCAACATATATCCCTTCACCCACGTTATCCTCATCCTTTTCATTGTTTTCTACTTCTGAATCTTGTCTTTCTTCCTCCTCTTTGAATTGAAAAACTTCCTCTTCTCCTAAAAATTCAGTCTCCCCTAAGCTAAGTGGGACATATTATTCCTCTAAAGAATCATATTTCTCCACTTCAACCACTTTCTTCCCTTTATTGGCAACATCCTTAGATGAGATATTATTCTCCCCCTCAACAATTTTCTTACCCTTTAGAGGTAGCAATTTCCAGGTGGATCAACCTACGTCCACCAAGGGGCATTGAGTCACTATCTAGGCTAGTATCCTTGTCATCAAAGATAGTAACTGTGGGGTTTTTCGGGTTAGCTTCATTTATCTCCTTATTTCTACATTTTATTAGGCCTAAAGAGAGGGATGAAGAATTAAATTTCTCTAGGGTAATTCTTTAGAGATTTTTCAGGGAAGGTTCAACAAATGAGGGGAAGAGGTATGAGGGGAAGAGGTCTTTCTCTTTTTTGACTTAGGCGCTTTGTTAGGGGGGTGAGGTTTTATTTCTAGGAGCTCAATGTGAATAGAGCTTTCAGGAGATTGGAGGTTTTCAAGGAGATTACTCGAAAGGTTCTTTTTCTATGTGGTGGCAAGGACAAACTTAAAGATAACTCTTATAAGACCTTGATGCAATGGGGGATTTGTGTCATTTTTCTTGCTTTATTGGAGGGATGAAAGGATAAAGAAAGGAAGGGTAATTGTTTCTAGGTGGTGAATATATGATTTAAAATGGAAAAGTGATATCCATGAATAAACTTAAAATGACCCTCAAGAGTAAAGTTTCATTCTGAACAAACTTACATTATTGAAAGGGGTCAGAAGCTTCAATTTTGAGTAGCCATTCTAAAATATCCTCTCTTTTTCTTTTTCCTAAAAATAATTGTCAATATACTACTAGTAATTCCCCGTACTCTTCTTAGTGATCTTTCCTTCATAAGGTAGGCTTGTAGCTTGAGCTATTAATTCAGCAATAACTATGAAATGGATCCCTCCAAGTTTTACTTCCCTTTCACTCCAAAATTTTGCAAAATTGTTGCTTAGAGCTTCACTATATGCTTCCATGGCTTTATTTTGTTTTGATGGATTTGTAGTTACCCTGTTCAATCCTCTTTCTCGGCCCCCCATATTATCCTCACTAATCAAACAATATTTTTGCAGTAGTAGGTAGTCATTCCCAAAGCCTCTATCATCTGACAATAAAATCATAAGCAATTTGAAATCTTCAACATTGAGGATAATACTGCAAGTTTTCATTTGGGAGGGAATCATCTTAAACAAGTTGTCAAAAATGATAATAATCAAAAATTTAGGAGAGTCGCAAGGAAAGATCACATGCATGTCTCTTTTTCCCTTTTCGGGAATGATGAAATTAGAGGATTTAAAAGGCATTATTAGGTGGCCTATTATTCACATGAACTTATAGGCTAAGGCCCAAACAAAAGTGTCATTTCAATTGGCTATGAATAAAGTTTTCAAAATATTTTGAGCAGGTAAAGTCATAATTTTAGTCATTCTAAATTTCCACATAGTAGGTGTTTCTCTTGGGATATTAATAATATCATTTTTCCACATGTTTTTAGTCTTCATCTTCAAATAGATATTATTACTAATATAATCATTTGGGTTATCCTTCCCCATACTCACCATAATACCCTAGATCATCATTACCAAGGTGATCTTTAATACTTTTACCTTTCCATGATAAGTCATCATTGGAATAACATCAGAGGTTCATCCCAACAAAAATTGACATAATCATGCAATATAGGATTATATATAAAAACAAATTTCTCATTTTTTATTATCTCCTTGATATGACTTGGCAGTAATAAAAATTCCCACTAAGACCAACCATTCTTGTTGAGGCCTTCATTTTCCATAACATTGGTTGTCATGTTCCCTTCTCTATACACGTGGAAAAATTTATAATGTTGAAAGGTTTGGAGAGTTCTCTTACAGTCATCCATGATATCTTTCAATTCCCAAGGCACAACATTAATTTCCTTTAGATTATCAATTATTAGATTAGAATCTTATTCGATGATCACCTTAGCATAGCCTTTGTCCTTTAGATATTTTATACCAACCCACACAGCTTTAGCCTCAACAAGATTGTTTGAAGAAATGCCTAATCCATTACCATAACCTTCAATAAAATTTCCATGATGGTCTCTTATGAATCCCCTACTCTAGTCAAGCCTGGATTACCTTTGGAGCAACCATCAAAGTTGCATTTAATCTAATCCACTTCCAGAGGGGACCATATTGCAGATTTTCTTATTAGTTGTTTATCCCAATTCAAGTTAGTAATGTCTTGAGTTAATCCCCACAATTGCTTTATCCTTATTTCTTTATATGAATTCATATTCTTAGAAGGAGCATAATTGTTTGTGTTTATGTTTTCTTGAACCTATTTTCTTATGGCCATGCAAAGATCTTTATTTTTTCTAGCAATTTCCCTAAATATTGTATTATTCTTCTCCTTCCACATTCCCCAAGCTAGAAAAGGGGGGACTTGTTACCAAAGATGAAAAATAATGTTGTGGGAATAAGGGAAAACATTCCAAATTTCCATAAACAACTTTTCTATTAGGAATCGAGGGCTCCACCCACCTTGAGCGGCACTGCCACAATCACCACCATACCTCTGCATGGTCGCTACTCTGCCTAGTAGCCCCATTTTTTATTATTCTAGCATGCCCCTGGTCATATCAGCAACCAAGGGCTTATTTTTTTAGCCCTAGAGATGCTTAATTTTTGCACCTATTTAGCCTACATATCCAAATTGGGTTGATTTTTTCAATGGAGCATAAATTTTCACTAGAATATAAAAAAAAATCAAACAAGATATCGACAAAAGGCTAGTTTCATGTACTTTGAGGTGGTGTAGATTATTTTGCCAAATTTTTCTATGGGTATGAATTATAGACAACTAAAGTCAGTGCTTCCTTTTGGACTCCCAAGCTCATATATTTTCACCATTTTATCGGGTTTTGGAGATTCCAGTGACATTGAGAAGGTGATTTAGAGTTCTTTCATCTTGTCCTTCCACTTTTTTACATTCAACTCTAAGTACACTCTTTTGGGTTTTTACAATTTGAGGCATTTACTTGATAACTTGGACATACTACAATTTGAAGAAGGTTTATTTGTATTAGGAGGCTTCATTGTTAGTTGTGCATCATATTTGGGAGTTTCTATTAGTTATTGAAGGTCAATGTCTTTGTAATTATGGAGATTTATCATAGTTCGTTATGGGGTTTTCATTTCATCCTTCCTTTATTATGTTAGAAAGGGGAAACTATAAACAATGGAGAGATTGCATCATAAATCATCCCCAATCAATTCAATTGTTGCCACATTTGTATGGTTTTGTTCCCCATCTAGATAAAGGTATCCAAAAAAAATCTTGGAGTTACAAAAGGTATGATGTCTTAGAGGTTATTGCAATGCATGTTAATGATGATACTTTGAAAGGTATTGATCATTGTGATTGTCCTCATACTCTTTGGACTAAGATTTGGGAGCTATATGGAGATCCTAATACTCCACCATTCCCCAATGATCAAGATTTAGAATGTCATGAGCCTCTTCATTCTACAGGTAAGATACCCTATTTCCATGATACTATGTATGATTAAATAGATTTGGAATGCTTTGATTCTTCAAATGAGGATGTCAAGGGTTCTTCAGATGCTTCTTCTTCTCCATCAAAGATAGTTGATGTACCTTCACCTTTAGTGATTCCTTGTGCAAAATCATTGATTGAAGCTTCCATCATTCCTAGTCAACAGGACCATCCATCTTATGTTGGTGATTCATTGATAAATTCTAGTGATTTATTACAATAAGTATTTGATTATCTTCCTAATTGGGATTCTTATTTGACAAACATTACATCCTTGTTTGTGGAGTCTGACATTTTAGATTTCGAGGACACATTTGAGGGGTTATCTCTCATATTTGATGACAACCATTACACAACTATTTTCAAACCATCATGATCTTTGGATATTGTTAAACATCATTTTCCACGTAGTCCTATTTTTCACCTTCTTCTTTGATTGGACATGTACCTGATTTGATAGTGGCATGTTCATCTTCAGTGGAAAAGGAGACACATGAGCAGATTTCAAAGACATCATCATAATTATCATATATATGTATTCCTCTTCCTACCAATTCCTCTCATGAGTGGGAAGCATTCTTGCATTTTTACTTGGTTTTATTTCTCCTTAAAGGGATACAAGTTATTTTTTGGCATTGGATCATGTTTTGTCTTTAAAAACTTACCACTTTTGTAGGTGATTACACATTATGGGGAGGCTATATAGTCTCTCTATTTCCCTCTTATGGGGGGCTATTGATTATATTGTATTCTTGTGATGGATGTATCTCTTGGGGGTATTGATGTTGATACCTCCATACATCACTTCTATCACTTGTACATGATTTTCATTACATCTCTTTTTTGGAGAGTATTTTTATCCCATGAGGTTTTTTCCTTTTCTCTATTTGTGATATTAATTGCATTGATTAGTTATACATGGGTACCTAACATGGCCTTGTTTCCAAGACCCATATTGCATTTGCATCATTTGCATAATAACTGTTGGAATGTGAAGTCAATTAGGACTTTGTTTTTGTATGTGTCATACAAGCTATCTTCAATTAGGACTCTACTCATGTATGTTTCATACTTGTAGTTGAGTGAGTCATATTGTGTTGACTTAGTAAATTATTATGTGATTCATAGTAGAATCAAGTCGGACTCTATATGTGTCAACCTTGTAGATGATTGAGAGCCACATATAGGCTTAGTCAATAATATGACTATAGTGGTGGCATTCGAAGGGTTAGAGGTGGAAAATTTGAGAACTTAATTATAGCATTAAGTTTCTCAAATTTGTATATAAATAGAGGAGCTTTCCCTCATTTTTAATAAGAGGGCTAAAGGCTAGAATAGATTTGAGAGGTATTCTTTCCCTCCCTTTGAAACAAGGGGCTAGAACTCATTTGAGGTTGTTGTAACTTTGTAATTCCTAAGAATCAATATGAAAGATAGTTTGCCCGTGGTTTTTACTAGTATATTTTTACTAGGTTTTTCCGCATAAATCTGAGTGTTATGTGACTTTGTTCTTCTCTACATTTTTCTATACTTTTATTTTTTTCCTAACAATAACCACACTCCCTAAGTTACACTTATGGGGGGTGTTAGTGTGAATGGAGTTATTTCCTAACTAGTTGTTAGTGAATTCATATTCGCATGATTTAAGTTTACTTAGGAGTTAAGTTCCTAGGTGTCATTTCTAGAAACTAGTATTAATGGGGGCCATGTCTCATTAATTAGCCTATAGTTATGATCTAGGAATTTAATATTTCACTTATAATTTTAAAATTGTGCATTAGGCATTTAATGTTTTTATCCAAGGTAGTTATCCTACCTCCTCTCACTTGCCTATATAAACAAGGCGTTTGTAGATTTGTAAATCATCTTGTATTTTAGATCAATTCATAATAGATCATCATTTGATCATATTGTCTTCTTTCTCACGATGCATCACTTTCTTGTTCATTTGAATGGTGTCTTTCTTGGTTGATCCATTGAATTGTGTGCAACTTCAAGTGGGTTATTTTTCATTCATATTTCCAACAATAGGCTCCAAAAGAGAAAATTGTAGCCTAACTTCCTAAAGGGAGATAGCTTTGGACATCTCTTTTAAATTTTTATCAGAGATGACTTGCAAGATAATTTGCAATGAGTTTTTAATCTCAATCAGATCAACAATAGGAGTATTTTGAAATTTTGAGAAGAACGAAACTGCTTCATCTAAAATTTCATCTTTTTAATTAAGGATTGACCCATCCTCTTTTTTTAAATATATGATCTTGTTTAGACTACTTCTATGTTTTAATGAACTGATTGGTGAAAGAAGTTGGTGTTTCTATCACCTACCACCAGACATTGAATCCTTGATTTTTGTTTCCAGAAGATCTCTTCTATTTGGTTTATTTTGAGCCACTAAATTCTTAGGTCTTGTTCTTTATTGCATGTGGATTCATTAACCACACCCTGCTCCATCAAATACTATATCTCTTTAATATTGTCTTTGAAATATTTCTTGGTATAGAAAATGTTTTTAAAAGAGTACTTGTTTCATCTTTTAATTCATTTTTTAACTTTTTTTAATTTGTTTCAACCAAGTCAAAGATTGGAGTCCCTATACAAGGTTCATTCCACCAAAGCTCTGAAATCTATATGGTGGGTTCACATTATCTCACATCTAAATGGAAAATATCCGTTAACAACTTTATCATCCCAACTTAAGAGGAGAGAATTATGGTCTAAACCGGTTCTCAAAATAGCACTTAGAGTAAGGTCCTAAAGGATACTCCAATTTGAGGAAATGAGGAATTGATCTAATTTGACATGAATGAGGTGGTTTCCTTGACGTCTATTAGACTAGGTAAAAAGTGTTCCAATCATAGCGATATCTATTAGTCTCACAAAATTAAAAATCCAAATCCAACATACTTTTAGAAAATTCATCCAAGCCCCCTTTCTTTTATGAAGGAAATAGTGGGGAATTGAAGTCCCCTCCCAACATCCATAATTCACCCTTTCTATTATTTATTTTGGTTCCCAGAAATTCTCATAGAGAAATTCTATCAAGGTGTGAGTTGGGGGCATAAATGTTTATTATGTTCCATTTAATAGAAGAAATAATGTCTTCAAAGGAAACCATCAGGAAATTCTTATTATGAAAACCAATGGAACCATTCAATCTAAAATTATTCCAACAAGCTACAATGCCCCCTAAAGCTCCTTTAGTATCATTGACAACAAAATTGGCACTAGGCCAAAAACTCTTGACATCTTTTTTGAAGGTATTTTTTTTCATTCTAGTTTCTTGAATCAAAAAAATATCAAGTTTAAAATCGGCCATACAAATTTTAATCACATGTTGTTTAAAGGGGTTGTTTAGGCCCTTGATATTCCAAGAAATAAATTTAATTTAAATAACAATTAGATGAACAACACCACCTTGATACTATGAAAAGGGGGGAAGGCCCCACCCACTTCTTTTTGGATTTGTTTCCTAAAAGTGATTCAAGGGTTTTTTTCCTAAGACAACATCACGGTATGTCTTTATTCCTCAACTCCTTTAGGGGTGGCATTCCTACTTTCTTTCATCCTCCCACATCATGTTTCTTTTTCTTTCTAGATTTTGTGTTAGGCTGAATCCAATCTTCTTCTACTACACCATCATTAGGAGAAGAAGGGAAGCCCAATTAGGCCATAGCATCCTTAATACTTTTTCCTTCCTTCTATTTCAAAGATAATTGTTTACCTTTGACCTGTAGCTATTTCCTAGAAGGGGAAATAGGAGGAGAATAATCCTTTTTATGTTCCTATTGGTGGTCTAACTCTCCTTCCTTGGGAGCTTCCAGTTCATCTTTTAGGGTGTTGAGCATTTTCCCTTCTAAGTTAGAATTGAGATCTACCATTTTTTCCTCCATTTGATTGGACTCAAGACTTCGATCATGTAGTTATTCTTCCTGGACCAAACCAATCAGATTAAGATTTTTTTGGAGAGATAACGTCTGGTCCTTTCTTATTTCGGGGTTCAAATGGATCTTCCAAGACTTCTTTAGGAGGAGTAGTAACTTTGCCCCTGTTAGGTGAGTTGTTAATATCTACACATTGTTGGGTATCCTTGATATTCTTCTCATCAGGAGAGCCCTGAGTTGGCTCATCCTCCATCAAAGGTTGATCCTTGGCAGAGGTGTGAATTGGGAGTTTCTCATAGTTTGTACCAAAAACAACAATTTTGACACTTTTGGAAGGGGGATTAAGTGACACTCCTAGTTTTCCATTCATAGACTCTACAGCCTTCTTGTTGCAGGCATCCTAAAAATGGCCACCAAACTTCTTGCAAACTTGGCAATGGGCTCTAGCATTTTCATATTCCAAGGTTTGAATTCACTTACCAAACTTTGAGTTCAGGGTAACTAAGGTTGGGAGTACTATATTAATGGCTACATTAACACATATTTGAGGGAAAACAATTCAAGACCTCAGTTGAGTGACTATGTCTACAACCAAAATGATGCCAAAAGACTCAACTATCCCTTTAAAAATTCTATGATTATTAAATTCCAAAGGGAGGCCAAGGAGGTGGACCTAAGTTGGGGCTACCTTACGAAGGTCAATCGAGCCTTCAAAGCCAGGTTTTCATTTACAAAGGGACAAAAAAAATCAAATCCTTGATCAAAGGAATTGAAGAAGGATCACACGTAAGTGTGGATGGGTGTAGACCTAATTAGGATTGGCCTTGCCCTATATCCATCATGTGATGACCCATAAAGACTCCACAAGATACAAGGACATTATGCATGTTTCCTCCAATAATTTTGACTCAGGTTTGCTCATCAAGGAAATCTTCTTATGAAGGGTTATTTTAGATCATAGTTTCATGGGGTCTATCGCCTAGGTATGTTGTCATAGACTTCCCATTCTACCTTTTTTTGAATCAACAAGGTAAAATTGCCTATTTTGGTAAGATGTGGTATGACTGTTCGGGATGCTCTTGCATCATTTTAATACTATTCTAAACTATTTGTGCTTTAAAGGTCATTCACCTACTCTTAACCACCAATGATAAACATAAAAAAGTAGAAATAGAGGAGAATTTTTTTTTGTGGGGATGGAGCTAAACTTGAGTGTTCTCAACATTTATTAATGTAATTTTGGGAACTAAAATAGGTTGTACATTAAAAAAAAAAAAATCAGGAAAGATTCACAATTAAATTTTGCAAATAAAGAGAAAACTAATTAAAAAAATAGAAAATATGTTTTATAATGTAACATAAGTATAGAAGTATGAGGTTTTGTGTGATTGTAAAGAGAAGGGCATCAACATTTTCTAGTGAAAACTCTAGTTTTTTTCCAAATTAGAAAGCGAAGAGATACATGGAAGGAGGGAATGAAAGAGTAGAAATATTTGAGGAATTTAAGAGAGTGGGCCAAAACAGAAAGGAGATTTTGGTAATTTTGTGTATGGATAAACGATAGGGGAGAATTAGAGTGAAGAATAAGAAAAGTTGATCTTTTTCATATTTTCTAATCCTGGACTCTATGCATGTAAATTAAATTCATGTTTAGTTGATGAAATAAATAATATTTCATGGTGAATTTTATCACTTTCGTATATTTTCTTGCCAAAAAAATGTTTATTTTTGTGTACTTTGTGGCTTTTAAAGGAAATTAATTTCTTGTGTATGTCTTTTGGTTGTCCATTGACTTGTACTGATAGGTATATTTCTTTTTAACTTAAAGAAGTTTGGATGGTTGTAGAATTTTCTATAATAATTTGTAGGTTCAAGACTTACTTTCAATAAGTAAAATATTTGATTTCTCTTAAGGTTGCATTAGTTTATTTGAATGACACAACCTATCTTTGACTATAAGAGCATGGATTAGAGGTATTTATTTTGTTGCAAGCTGTATGGAACCATTAGTGTGGTATCAAATCATAGGGTAAAACTCTATGAAAGGGAGTGTTAATTTTATCTTATTGTTCTGCAAAAAAAAATGGAAGGAATTCAATGAGAAATGATTATGGGTGTTTACTCACAACAAGAAGGTTATAGAGGTGAGAAAGAGAAATTTATAGGAAATAAATATTCCTCCAAGAACAATAATGATATATTTTCTTTAAAAAAAGCTAAAATTAGTATAGATGAGGTAGTAGAGACCATAATGAGAGTGTTAGTGAGAATAGATGACCAGTATAGAGACTAATTAAAGGAAAAAGTTCATGAAAGAGCTAATATAGTAAATGAAGTGGAAGGAGCTAATGTAAAAGTACCAATGAAGATGTAGATGTAGAGATAAATGTAGGAGATATGAGACTAATAAGATCTATCTCTAATATTAGTAAAAGAGTAAGGATGGAGATACCAAGTGCTTTTAGAAGTCCATAACTAGATAAATTGGTAGTTTTTCTTATAGAAATGAAGGAATAATTCAAGTATGACAAGATAGATGACCCTTAAGGAGTGAAAGTGGGTCAAGAAAAGATGAAAGAATGTGGACCACATTGGTGGAAGGAAATACAAGTTGAGAGAAGGAAAAATGGCATAGGAAAAATCACTACATGCAATCAAATGATGAGGAATATGAAGGCCAAGTTTTGACTTAGTTTATATAAACTTGTGTAGGTTAAGAAATTGAAAAACTTGAAAAAATGAAAACTAAATTATGTGGTGGCCTATATTGAAGAGTTTTAGAAGATTACAATCAAATATGGTCATAATAAGTTATACCTTGAGAAAGTGTCTCAGTATGTCAATAGAATAAGGATGCAGATGGAAGGATTTAATTATGATGAGGATGTTGATAGGTGAAGATGATTATTTATATTCTTTGATGTTTGGAGAAAAATTAGCATGGAGTAGCCAATTGAAAAGGTATATTTAGTAGAGGTAGAGGATAATTGCAAAGAAAATATAGACATAATAAAGAGACCAACCCTTTAAATAGATAGAATTATAATAATAAAATGAGAGGATGACCTTATCCTATTAGAGGTAGATGTAGAAATAGAATAGGTTGAGCTATATGGTTTGAAGGGACTTTTTTAACATATACATGGATTTTATGAATGACCATAATGTAGGTCAAAAGGGTCAAGAAGGATAGAAGATAGAATTGTACATGTAACTAAAAAAGATCCAAAGTCCATAGGGTTTTTAGTTAGCTAGATGAATGTCAGAAGGGAGAAGAAGTTATGATGAATACAAATTATTTGAAAATAGTAAAAAGACAAAACAAACCTCTCTAAAGGAGAAATCTATTTATAGCATTGTCCAAGGTAAGAAAACAAAATATTGTAAGATCATAATAGCTAGTAGGAGTATTGATAATTTAGTCTCATCTAAAATAGTTAACTATAAATTGGATTTGAAAGGGATAGCTCACATAATTCCATATAATGTATCGTGGTAGAAAAAGGGGAACCAAATCTTGATTGATGAGCAATTTTTATGAATTTGTGTAATTTTTTATTAAGAAGATGATGGAAATTTGATAGGAAGTAAATCTATGGAAAGAAAGGAAAAAAAAGAATTTGGAGAAGAATAGAAAATAATATACTCTTATGTCACTGAAAACCAATTCAAAGAAGATGTGTAAATTAGTATGGAAGTATGTTCCTAGTAACTAAAAACTAGTCTAATAAGGATTTTAACCCTAAAAAATAATGTTTTATACTTGTCCCTAAGATGCTACAAGTATGGATAGTTGTTGATAATAATGATACACCTTAGAAATGAAGGAGATATAAGAATTTGACGATATTGTATCCAATGAGTTGGAAAAAGGATTTCCACTGGTCTATGAGGAGCTTCATCCATCACATTGATTTAATCTTAGGAGAAATTTTACCCAGTAAGCCCACTAATAGATTAAGCATCAAGTAGAAAATGAATAGGTAAAAAAAGAAGTACATGAGATATTAGAAAAATATAGATTAGAGAAATATTTATACCATGCTTAGTAATAGTCAACATTAGTACAAAAAAAGGATGAATGGATGATGTGCATGGATCACATGGACTATTTTTAGAAGGGTGTGAATTTTAGTAAAATTAATTTTAAAAATGAGTACCACAAAATCAGGATAAGAGATGATGATGAATGGAAAAACACTTTTAAGATCAAGGACGCTCTATAATGATGCCCTTCAAATTGACAAATGTACCTAGCACATATAGGTGGTTAGTAAAAAAAGTGTCGAGATCATTCTTGAAAAAAAATTTAATTGTTTCTATTGATGATATTTTATTATTTAGAAATAATATATAGAAGAAAAATTTATGCATATTAAGTGGGTTTTGTAAAGGCTCTCGAAGGAGAAGTAATATAGTTTTATGAGTGATAAATTTGTCTATTTGGGGTTCATTATCTCAATGAAGGGGAGATAAATGGATCTAGGAAAAGTAGGATTCATACTAGACAAGCTTAAATCTAGGATTGTGCATGATGTTTGAAGTTTTCATGGAATATGTACATCTATCACCAAGGCTATAAGAACATATAAAAAAGAGTTTAAGTGGATTGTAGAAACATATAAGAGCCTTCGGTTACTAGAGAAGGTCACTAAAGAGCCTTTAACAAATTTGCTAAATTTAAGAAAATAATTTTAAGTTGATTGTGATGGAAGTCGGATAGCCATAGTAGTGTTCCTCATCTAAGAAGGTATAACCATAGTTTATTTCAATAAAAATACGAGTGATGCCAAGAGGAAGTCTTTCTCTTATGACCAGGAGTTCCATGCGATATTGTAGGAATTAAAGAAAGCAACATTATCTATTTCCTAAGGAATTTGTGCTTTACATGGATCACCATGCAATTTATTAACAGCTAAACCAAGCTCAATCAACATGCGAATTAAATGGAGTTCATACAATCTAGTATACATTTGTTCTAAAGCATTGAAGTGGAAGTTCAAATAAGGTAGTAGACGCCTTGATAAGGAAGTAGCATTTTGATGGAGATGAAGGCGGAAACGGTTTATCTTGATGCAATGATGTTTTATAAGGATAATTTAGACCTTAAATATGTATGTTCAACGTCTAATCATCCTACAAGCGTCGATAAGACATTCTGGATAGACTACATACAAGATGGAATGCTATTCAAAGGACAAAAACTATGCATAATTCAGCCTGATTGATGAGGGGGAACTTAATAAAGGAAAATCATTATTGTGGATTGTCTAAACATTTTCGAAGTTGATAAGAATTTATCACAACATAATTGAGAGGTATTATTTACAAAGGATGAGGAGTGAAGCCAGAAAGTTTGCACAGGGATGTAGAGGTTGTTAGTATGCGCCATGGAGCAGAAAGAAAAGAAGTTTTAGACCTGGGAGAACGGGGAGCATAAAACAAAGAACATTAGGATTTTTAAGAAACAATGAATGGATCCCTAAAGATAGGAAAGACGATAAAATTACAATTTACCTGCTAGTGTAAGTATAAAAATTTATAACGAAACATTACATTAAGATGGAACAATTAACTTGATAAAAGAATAAAAAAAGGGTTACTTATGTCCACCATTTAGACCAGCTCTTGCTTGGCTTCACCTGAATAAATTAAAAAGTAAATTATACAAATTTCACTAGGTAAATTATTCATAATGTAACCATGTGAAAAGAAAACCACTGAAAACAAATGAAATGCACATTAAACACTGTAATCGGTTTTGAGGTAGCAACAATTTCTATGTTAATAACGGCAGGACAAGAAATGGCTTCTACACTCAGTTGGTTTCAACTAAATCACTATAAGCTCTAGAACATTAAAGCTTTCAATGAAGAGAAATCCATAAATCTAAGAAAATGTTCAGCGACTCCCAGAGTTCCTCCAAACTCTTCAGCAAATAAATTATTACTTCAAGAAATAGAAGTTATTTTCCTGAAGGAGTTGGAGGAACTCAGAGAGACCAGAACAAACACATATTGATCAGGTGCCTTCCTAGTTCATTGTTAGGGGCAAGGATACAAGCTGGTTATATAGGTCTACACAAGAAGCATCTAAGATCTCGTGGACACAAAGAAGTAAAAAGATTAGATGCATTGAACATAGACCAATTTTAATCTATCAAGTTCATTGAATGTAGGTGAGTATGGAGTAAGGTCAAGGCTATCCTTTGTAGTACAAGGTTCTACAGTGCACTCTTATTCACATCCATATAAAGTCTTCAAAATATCTTATCTAAGATTCCTTTTTGTTCTTACCTGCAACCATGCCTTTACATACACAGATTCCAAATGTATTGTGGCTGCTTTCCTTTAGCATATCTTGTCAATAATTACTTTTACTAACTCATAAATTTTACGATAGATAATCGGCCTATTGCAGTTTTATGATTGATAAATGATCCAGACCACATCTTAAGCTACAATTTGACACAGAATTTTTAGGGCTCCTCAATTTTTTTTAAATATGTTTCATATTTTTCTTTTTTCTTCGTGAGCTTTCAGAATTCTCTAGAGAGGAACTTTTTGATATGCCATTTAGAGATTTCTTTTACTATATCCTCCAAAGGTGGATTAATTTTTCATATTATAATTGTAAGGAAAATACATTTTCTTTAGGTGTTAATGTGTGATAAACTGATAAGATGCGCACAAATAAGAAGAGATTAATCTATATTTGATAAAGTGACAGAGGTGGGTTAGTGTAAAGCTTAAGCTTAAATGTTGGTAGTATAGAAATAAATATATTTAGCTTATTGATTGAAAAATGTGTGCTTCTGGTAAATATTTGAGATCTTACTAATTTTTTATTGAAAAATGTGACCTCTTTATCAATGACTTGTCACAATTCTTACGTTCAATTGATATTCTATCTAGAGTCCATTTTGTATGTTCGGGTCAAATGTAAAATTATGGATTTATTATCTATGTCTGGATCTAAACTCATGTGATGTGTGTTGTTGCTTTGATGTTTGCTTGGTTAATCTTTGGTTCCTCTACTATTCTTTACTATCTAATGATTGACAATTTTTAGAAATACCTTTGAAGGGATAATATTATTTTGCAAAGTGATATGTTCTTCTAGGACAACAAACAAAAAAATGTGTAAGATGTTGAAGGTATGAATTTAGGTCCTTTGAATGATGTACGCAAATTCATTATTCCTTTTAGTACATCGAATCAAAATGTTTACTATTGATCATTTATTTAAGGATCAAGGAAGAGAGAGGACACTTGAGTGATGAGAGCTGATAAATGGATGTTAACGAATGCCTTTAGATACTAGAACATAGAATCCAATTTTGTAAATCATGTACTTATCTTAGGGAAAAAAATAACGGGATCTAGTTGGCCAAATTAAAATTTTGAAATCTGGAAATTCAAGCATCAACTCGTTGATCTGCAAACTCGCTCGATTGTTGCATGAAGGTGGAAATATAAGCATCATTTACAATAACTTGCCAATTTTGATCATTGTCAGGGATCGTAGGTCAAACCATGACTTGCACTACATGCTAGTTTTCTATCAAATTGGTAACTAACTCAAATTGGGAGTTGATCGAAGCCATCCTATCCACTCCAATATTTTGTGATCTTAGAACCACTTGGATATTGAAAGCATTGAAATCCTCGATCATGTTTCATACTCTGTGTTGATAAGACCACATCTGCACATTCTTTGTAGTCGACTGCCCTCTAATCTGCTGGACCATGAATTTTGAATCCCCAAACACTTGCAACATTTTAATTCCTATGCGCTCTACTAAATGTAAACCATGGATCAAACCTTCATATTCTTCCTCATTGTTTGTGCATGGAAACTAGAAACAGAAAGCTCTAAAGACTCTATTTTGATAGTGGATAATAGTTAGATCCCTACTCCCAATCTAGCTTTGCATACTGCACCATCAAAGGGTAATGTCCATAAGCCCTTTTTATGGTCTAAATCCTCCTTTTGAACCTCTTTAGATATTTGGATACTTTCAAAATAACCTAGTCTTTGTCATAGGTTGCATACGTTCCTAGATCAGTAGCATGAAAATTTCCAAAAGGGTTAGACTCTATAAATTGATTCAGCAAGACCTCTTCCTCTTGAATCTAATTACCTATAGCTTCCTCATCTCTTTTAGAGTTTCACTCCACTCCCACATTCAAATCTAGCCCTTACCGCGCTCCCGCGCCCTCAAACACTACCTTTCACGGTTTGTCGTCATCTACTGCTTT
Organism: Sequoiadendron giganteum; assembly: GCA_007115665.2. NCBI lineage: Eukaryota > Viridiplantae > Streptophyta > Pinopsida > Cupressales > Cupressaceae > Sequoiadendron > Sequoiadendron giganteum. The sequence goes on along the minus strand of VCHN02000069.1, from coordinate 60,641 downwards.
ACCATGGTCATGTCTCTCATTGTTAGTGGTTTCACAATGGCAATCTTCAACGTTTACCTCACTACCACGGTCTAATCGCATGTTGCCTACGGCAATGCGGTTAACCGCCTAGCAACCATTACTGCACTACCACGGCCTACAGTCTAACTGAGTGCAGTACCGTGGTGACCATCATTGCTTTCCTACTTTGTCCATCAGTGCCACTACCGCTCTACCACAATCTATCCACTAACCATCGGCGGTAATGCGGTACCATTGTCTTGTTCTTCGTTGATTATGTCTAGGCAGTTACCACGACCACCGCAGTCTATTTCTTAATCGCCATGGTAGTGCGGTGGACTGTCTTTTGGTTGATTAGGTGGTTACCGTGACCACTGCAGTCTATTTCTTTACCGCCATGGTACATCGGTGGATCATTTCTTTGTTGTACGCTTAGTCACCGCGATCACCATGGTATCTCCAAAAACCGCTACAGTAGCGTGGTGGTTGACAATGTTGACTTTTTTTACTTTCCTCGACAGAAATCTGTGTGTTGTACGTTGGCAGCCAGTTTGGTTAAAGGATGCTTCATTTAAATCAATAGGACTTTTTGTTTAATGTTGTTGGACGAATGTTTTGGTTGGCATTTTTAACTGCCATTTATTTTTGACTAGACAGTTATCATATATATATAATTGTATGTCTGCAATCTAGTAAAAGAGGGGGGAAAAATTAATATAAGATATTGCTCAGAAGAAAAAAAGGTTGTTAATGGTTGTTTTGTGTTAAGATATTTTTTTTGTATGTTTTATTATCTTTGCTATTTCCTTCACGTGGTATCAGAGCCTAAGGTTATTTTATAGAAGAGTCTGTATATCATGCCAGCAAGCAAAGGCTTGAGTAATCCCCAAATTTCACAGTTGAATGGAAAGAATTATGACTACTGATCAATAACAATGAGAGCATTGTTTTGTTCACAAGATTTATGGGAGTATGTAGAGAATGGGTTTTCAGAACCAGCAGATGCAGTAGCATATAATGCCTTAACACAAGCAGAGAAAGATTTGTTGAACGATAACAAGAAGAAGGATTCAAAGGATCACTTCTTCATTCTACAAGGTGTACATGAAAGTATTTTTCCCAGAATATCAGCCACTACCAAGTCTAAGCAAGCGTGGGACATCTTACAAATAGCATATCAAGGAATGGACAAAGTAAAAATAGCAAAGTTGCAAATACTGAGAAGAGAGTTTGAGACTCTGTTTATGAAAGAAAATGAGTCTGTAGATTCATATTTTACTCAAATAATGGGACTGCTAAACCAGATGAGAACAGATGGACAAACACTAGAAGATGTCAAATTTATAGAAAAGATTTTAAGAAGCTTACCCACAAGATTTGAGTCAATTGAAGTCACAATAGAAGAGAAAAAGGATCTCACATAGTATTCAGTTGATGAGCTATATGCTTCACTAATTTCTCATGAGCACAGACTTAGTAGAACAACAAATATGTCATTGGAGCATGCATTCAAGTCACAAGCTTCAATTAACCAAGGAAGAGGCAGAGGTAGAACAAATTTCAAAGCAAGAGGAAGAGGCTTCAATAGAGGTGGAAGAAATAATCAGTCAAGTTCAAGTGGAAGAGGCAGCAGTCAAATTCCATCTCAAAATTTTCTTCAAGGACAAAGGTATAATAAATCTCAGTTCAATGCCATTACTACAAAAAAATTGGCCATTACATGAATGAGTGTAGAAAGAAACAGTATGAAATTACTAGACAAAATGCAAACTTTTCTAGAGAGAGTCAAGACAATAGACCTGATAAGAGCACAATATATTTAGCTTGTAATGTAGCTCAAGCTAGTGAGAAAGAAGTTTGGTTTTTAGATTCAGGCTGTAGTAATCATATGACAGGGAATTTAGAGTTATTTACAAGTTTAGATGAGAATATTAGGTCAGATGTCACCCTGGGTAATGACAACAAAGTGTCAATTAAAGGAAAAGGGAATGTAAATATTCTAACCAAGCAAGGGGAGAAAAATTATATTTATGATTTTTATTTTGTGTCTGGTCTTAAACATAACTTGATGAGTGTAGGTCATTTAATTCAAAAGGGTTATAGAGTGTCTTTCAAGAATGGCTTATGCACTATTTTAGACAAATACCCAAGTGGCCAATTGATTGCAAAAATTCATATGACAAACAATAGAATTTTTCCTTTGAGAATTCAACCATCTTCGAGTACAAAATTTGCACAAGCACAAGGGGTATCAACTGTTATGCAAATTGTCTTTCAGGCAGAAGTAAAGGATGAGAATTGGCTTTGGCATTTAAGATTCGGTGATTTAAATTTTGGAGGTTTGAATTTGCTTCATAGGAGGAACATGGTAAAGGGAATTCCATTAATTGAAAAACCCGAAAGAGTTTGTGAAGGTTGCATACTTGGAAAGCAACATAGAGAATCTCTCCTAGCAGGGAAATCCACTAGAGAAAAGGCCCCATTGGAAATAGTTCATTCAGATTTATGTGGTCCAATTCAGACACCTTCAATAGGTGGTAGTTTTTATTTTTTGATTTTTATAGATGATTATTCAAGGAAGACATGGGTGTATTTTCTAAAACAAAAAAGTGAAGTGTTTAATTACTTTTTTCAATATAAATCTTTAGCTGAAAAATAGAGTGGTTGTTTCATCAAAGTGTTGAGAACAGATAGAGGACGTGAATACATATCAAAAGAGTTTTCAAGTTTCTGCAAAGAACATGGAATACACAATCAATTCACATCAAGATACATGCCTCAATAGAATGGGGTAGCTGAAAGAAAAAATAGAACCATAATGGATATGGCTAGAAGTATGTTAAAAGCCAAGCATTTAACAAATGGGTTTTCGGCTGAAGTTGTATCTTGTGCAGCATATATCATGAACAGATGCCCAACAAAAAGTGTGATGAATATAATCCCTAAAGAAGCATGGATAGGTAAAAAACAAAGTGTGTCTCACATGAGAATTTTTGGTTGTGTTTCATATGCACATGTTCCTGAATATTTGAGAAGAAAACTTTATAACAAAGGATAAAAATGCATCTTTGTTGCATATAGTGAAGAATCCAAGGCATATAGATTGTTTAATCCATCAACCAAGAAAGTAATAATCAACAGGGATGTCCAATTTATTGAAGATGAAGCATGGGATGGAAGTAAAGTGAGCATTGTCAATGTCACAGTCAATATCCCTCAAGATGAGAATGAAATTACAATTCCAGCTAATGTACATGTTGTTCCTATTCAACCTCAAGCAAGTGGTCAAAAAATGACACCAACAAGTAATACAAGAGCAGCAACAAGAAGACTGCAGATGCCAACCACAGGGAGAACTTCTTGCACAGGACCTTCAAGTCCAAAGTTTGCAGACTCTAGTGAATTTTTCAAACCCAACCTTGGCTAGCATGAGGAGCAAGGAAAACTTTAGTGGTGATTTTTTGCCAATTGGCGAATAATAGAAATCGGGACCTCCAAAAATGGCGAATAGTGCAAGCTAAAAAGGAGACTGAATTGCCATGCTTTTACAAAAAAATAAAATTTTCTCGATTAATTTTCCATGAAAATGATACATCATTGGAAATCATTCGCTAGTAGTTTATACCATAATTAAAAATATTAATTATATTCACCAGTAATATTATATTCCTTCGATCGATTTTGGGGTAATCTCACCATTAGTAATAAAATACTATTTAATTTTAGGGTTACTTTAGCGGCTTAGCCTTGAATATGTATTTTGTCTATTGCCATTGATTATATTTTTAATCAGATGGTTGTGATTTGATTTCGTGACCTAATATGCATGTGCCTTTCTAAAGGCTTGCCGAGGCCCGAAATTTTTTTTGGGCCACACGATTAAATCTAATTGTGTGGTCCAAAACAAATTTCGTGCCTCAGCAAGCCTTTTAAAAGGCACATGTGTATTAGGCTGCGGAATCAACTCACAACCATCCGATTAAAAAGTTGCCCCTTGACCCTGCTGGTGGCTGCCGGCCCCGAGCTCCTACTTCAATATTACAAAAACTAAAAATATATGGGGGAACTGCACCAATCAACTATGCAAAATTTTAAAGGAGAGATTCGCTAATGTCATTATTATTTTTACCAATTATTCATTAAGATTTGCTAGGATTTTACAAATTATTTTAATAATGTGTATAGATTCGGCAAGGAAATTAATATTTTTTTCAAAAAAAGAGGAAGGATTCGCTAGGATTTTAAACCTTCGCCGAAGGGGGGGGGGTTCTTAAAGTTATCCCTAATGAGGAGGCAAAAAATTAGAAGCATGAGTGATATTTATAATCAAAATGAAGGTGAGAACAATTCTGAGCAATTTACACTTTTTGCATTTTATTCACAAGCTGAAGATCCGATTCATTATGAAGATGCAATCAAGGAAGAAAAGTGGTTAACAAAAATGGATGATGAGATAGATTCAATATAAAACAATCAGACATGGGAGTTGCAAATTCTTCCAAAATACAAAGATGTCATAGGTGTTAAATGGATTTATAAGACTAAATTGAATGCAAATGGAGAAGGGCAGAAGCATAAAGAAAGATTGGTGGTAAAAGGTTATGCATAGTTCAACCTGGAATAGATTACAATGAAACTTTTGCACCAGTTGCATGCCTTGACATAGTCAGAATGTTATTGGCTTTAATAGCACAAAATAGTTGGTTAGTTCATCAAATGGATGTGAAGTCAACATTTCTCAATGGCTATCTAGAAGAGGAAGTCTGCATTGAACAGCCACCAAGATATGAGATTTTAGGACAAGAGGACAAAGTCTATAAACTGAAGAAGGAATTGTATGGTTTGAAACAAGCCCCAAGAGCTTGGCATAGTAGAATTGACAATTATTTCACAAATAATGGATTTACTAGATGTGACAGTGAACCAACACTGTATACTAAAGTGAATGATGAAGGTAAAATTATGATCATATGCCTGTATGTTGATGATTTGATCTTAACTAGAAATATGTCAACTAAAATGTTCAAAGCAGCAATGATGAATGAGTTTGAGATGACAGACATGGGTCTGATAAAGTACTTTCTGGGAATAGAGGTAAATCAAAATAAAGATGGTATTTTTATTTCACAGTCTAAATATGCAAAGGATGTTTTAAAGAGATTTAATATGTTAAATTGTAAGTTAGCACCTACTCCAATGGTGATTGGACTGAAATTGAGCAGAGAAGACAAAGGCTCAAATGTTAATCTAACTTTGTATAAAAAACTAGTAGGAAGTTTAATGTATTTGACAGCCACAAGGCCTGACATCATGTATGCAGTCAGTTTGATCTCCAGATTCATGGAAGCACCAAAAGAATCACAGTTGATGGTTGGAAAGCGAATTCTGAGATACATTAATAGAACGAAGAACTATGGCATTCAGTATTCTAGAACAGATGATTTCAAATTAACAGGCTTTACTGATAGTGATTGTGCTGGAGTGTTGATGACAGGAAAAGCACCTCTAGCTATGTTTTTCATTTTGGCAATGGAATAGTCACATGGGCTTCAAAGAAATAGTCAATCATTACATTGTCTTCAGCTGAAGCTGAGTATGTTGCAGCCACAAGTGTGTCTTGCCAAGTAGTATGGATGAGACGAGTTTTGAAGGAAATTCAAAATGAACAGACAGAAGCTACAACAATATTTTGTGACAACAATTATACAATTGCCCTTTCCAAAAATCCTGTATTTCACAAGTGGAGCAAGCATATAGACACAAGGTTTCATTTCATTCGAGAGTTGATCACAAAAAGGAGAAATCATTTTGGAGTATTGCTGGACAGATGAGCAACAAGTGGAAATTTTTACTAAGCCATTGGGTCGAAATGAGTTCATACGCCAAAGAGCTAGGCTGGGCATCAATGGCAGCGTGAGTTCTGTTCAAGGGGGAGTGTTGGATATTCACTCCACTCCTACATTTAAATCCAGCCCTTACCGCGCTTCTGTGCCCTCAAACACTACCTTTCATGGTTTACCATCATCTACTGCTTTACCACGGTCATGTCTCTCACTGTCAGGAGTTTCACGGTGGCAATCTTCAACGTTTACCTCACTACCATGGTCTAACCACATGTTGCCTACGGCAATGCGGTTAACCGCCTGGCAACCGTTACCGCACTACCACGGCCTACAGTCTAACTACATGTAATGCCGCGGTGACCATCATCACTTTCCTGCTTCATCTGTCAGTACCGCTACCGCTCTACCGTGGTCTTTCCGCTAACCATCGGTGGTAATGCGGTACCATTGTCTCGTTGTTCGTTGATCATGTCTGGGCAGTTACCGCGACCACCGCGGTCTATTTCTTAACCGCCATGCTAGTGCAGTGGACTGTCTATTGGTTGACTGGGTGGTTACCGTGACCACCGTGGTCTATTTCTTTACCACCACGGTACAATGGTGGATCATTTATTTGTTGTGCGCTTGGTTACTGCCATCACCGTGGTCTCTCCAAAAACCGCTATGGTAGCACGGTAGTTTACAATGTTGAAATTTTGACTTTCCTCGACAACAGTCTATGCGCTGTGCGTTGGGAGCCAGTTTGGTTAAAGGACGCTTCATTTAAATTGATAGGACTTTTTGTTTAATGTTGTTGGACGAATGTTTTGGCTGGCATTTTTAATTGCCATTTATTTTTGACTAGACAGTTATCATATATATATAATTGTATGTCTGTAATCTAGTAAAAGAGGGGGGAAAAATTAATATAATATATTGCTTAGAAGAAGCAAAGGTTGTTAATGGCTATTTTGTGTTAAGAATTTTTTTTTTATGTTTTATTATCTTTGCTATTTCCTTCAATCTTCTAGCATCTCAATGTAGTATATCTTATTTTTACAGATAGATATGTGTGTGGCCTCAAAGCTTATTACCTCATCCTCTACAATATGCTTAGTATGTAGAGGTTCACATAAAAAATTCATTTTTGTGTCATGCTTAGTTCATAATATCAAGTGAGAATAGTCAAGAGCTAGGTACACCTCGATCTTGGAAACCATTTTAGGCATTATTATGGTACTAGTGCCTAAATATATAATGTTATAATCCAACAATTTGTCTCCTCAATGAGGGTTAAGAAAACTAAGGTGGGTTTTGATTTGCATACTTCTTTTCCATCTGGTTTTTATTTGATATTTATGAATGTTGGAGCCTTTGAATACTAAGGCTCTTGATTAGGCCTTTTTCCTTTTACATCGAGACTAAGCCTGGTTGCAAGGGTTGCTCTTCTTTACTTAAAGCATCCTTTAATAAGGTCTTTTCCTCTGGAATAGCTAGAATGTCCTATAGGGACACATTTGTAGGATCTTTCTTTAGTTGTTCCACTACATTAAGGAATTCGATTGAGGGTACATTTGGTTTAAATAGAAGTGCCCCCTTAGTCTCAGAAAGGGTTGATTTGTTATAGGTGGACTCACTACTTTATCTGTTACTTTCTACTATGGTTGTGGTTGTTTTTTATGTGACTACTGCTATGAATTTTGTACTTATGGTTATGACTATTATTCTTATAGAACATACTCCCCAGTGAACCTCTGTCTTGAGTGGGTGTTGTAATTTGACTGAACCTATGGAGCTCTTACTATCGGAACTTCATTTGAGAATATAAAGTATTCATGCTCCATCAAATAGAAAAGTGCTTGGTCAGGGGAAATCTCTATCTCTTGTTTTAAAGACATGCCCTACATATGAGTTCTTAGTCTAGCACTTTCTATTGTTGAGGATTGATAGGTTTCAATTGGATAGTTTCCATGGATCTTCTATTCTAATAACTTTTATTGGAGATTATCTCTTGGATAATTTTGAGGAATGTAGGTATCATTACAAGGGAAGCACCACACATTCGCATCTTTTGCCATGTTATTTCAGTCGGGGATTAGGTCCTTGCTCGTGCCGGACATCATGGTCTGAAGTAGGATTCATACTAGAACTATCTGACCCAATGACTATGAATACTTATTTACTCTTAGGGGTCCCTAGAATATATTATGCTAGAAATTTGGTCTCCCCCTGGTAATCCCGAGGAGGCTTTGTAGGTGTTGCTTGTTGGTGCTTTATACCGACAAACTCATTTGAAATAGTTCTCAAGATTTTTTAGTGTCATTCATTCCTGTGGTTAATGAAGAAGCACTTGATGTGCTTGCTTGTGTATTAGGATACACATACATCAATGGCAAAGGTGTAGAAGATGTACTAAGGGCTACCTCTTCTTGTGTTTTTCCTAATATCTCTACAAACATTGGCATCTACAGTTGAGGTGGGAGTCTCCCGACATTGATCAAGCTATTTTCCACTCTCACCACTAGATCATATGCATCATGTAGAGTGTCACCTCCAAGCGATTGTACCATGACAATAATATCCAAATTAGAAAAAACTCAAGTAAAACATGAATGCCATGGCTAGTGGGGTTTGGTCATTATGGGAATCCTCTAGTAGGTTTTATGAAACCTAGTGTTAAAATTTTCCATGGCCTCTTGAGGTGACCTCTTGATCATTATCAATTACTGTAATAGGGATGAGTGGTCTCTCTTTTTCACAAAACACTCAAATATTTTGTGTCTAAGCTTGTCCCAAGTACAAATGGTACTAGAATTCAAAGACCTATACCAATCATGAGCCTTGTCTTTAAAATATGTAGCCAACAATCTAAGGGCTAAATTTTGTTTCATAATCTTAAATGAACCATGTAAACATCAACAACATCTTAGGGATGTTCTCATGGGGTCTTCAAATCTTCTTCGATTAACTTTGAAACTACCTTTAGAGAATTAGCAAGGATAGTAGTCCATGCATTTGGAGGGGTAGGAGGAACAAGTGGATTATCATTATTCCATGATACAAAATTCCTTGGGGGTTGAAGGGGCATGGGGAATAGACTTCTATAGATATAAAAAATAGGTATTCTAATTTGGAAACATCTATCGACTGGAGAAGTAGATAGACCTATAGATGTGAGGCTTGTACTCCTAACCCTATTTCTCCTAGTAGGCGATATTGAACTTGTAGTGCTTATTCTTCTTGGAGAAAAATATCGTAGTTTAGCATATCGTAAATTACCTTTAAAAGATGTCCTGTTTGGACCCTAGGAATGAATCATTGGATTCAATCTGTAATGGCCTCTACCAATCCGATTTGAGCTCTTCTTGAAGGCTAGGCATCAAATGGGTCCCACCAGACATTCCAAAAAAAAGGAACTATTGATCATAAAAGCTTATGCTGCTCTGAACAACCTTATGGTAAATTCAATAGATGGGGGACCTACTATTCTCCACTAAATGACCTTCAAGATTTTAGAAGCCAACTCTTCATTCTTGGTTTGGGAAAAGGGAGGAAGAAATGTAGGAAATAAAATTAACTATGGCAATGCGCTGAAAGGTTTTACAACATTTCAAATGCCCTACTAGGATATCAACTCTAATAAAAGGAACACATAGTGCCATAGACCCTTCATAATTGAGGATACAATGAACTACTAAGATTTATGCAAACACGAAGTAAACATTCAGATCCTCTCACAAAAAGCACCCACTAAGGTTTGACACAAAGTTGATAAACCAAAGAACAATTGTTTGTGCTTCAAGCCCTTATAAAAATTGCCTTGCTTATGAGCATAATATAAAATCTAACACAATTCTAATAAAAAATGAAAGAGATAAAATAACATGATCTAATTTACTATAAATTTGAGTTAAGAAAACATAAAACCTAAAATAAAAAAGAAGATCAATTATCAAGGATATGCCCAAAAAAAAGAATGATATAAAGCACAAGTTTTTATGTAAACATAGAATAATACACATGAGAAAGACCAAATAGGCACAATCAATTATGTCTCTTCCTTGTATTTACTTTATGTCAGAAAAGAGATGGAATATACTAAAGTCAAGGATCTAAATGAGAAAAAATCCAAAAATAATCAAAATAATATGATAGGACTAAGACAATTCTATAATAGATTTTCCACACCTAGAGAGAGGCTCAAAATTTCCCTTTTATAGATAAAGGTAAGCAAACAAGCATAGAGCACTCTCCACTGCCACAAAACATATAAGATAAAGCCAAATAGTGGCATTAAATCTGCCCTAAAATCTTGTTCTAAAATTAGATTTTTGTCAAACAAATCCACTAAGTGATAAAGTTTGAGCTACTTGATCATTATTTAAAACATAACTCAAACCACTCCAGTTGGTTACCTTCATTAAAAAAAGTTAAAATTGTTGAGTTGGAGTCCTATGAGCAGTGGAAAAAAACCTTCTTGTCGGGGGCATTGTGGCATAATAAAACCTCATTCGACAGAAAATTTGATTGCTTGTAGGCACTAAGCAATTTAGGATATGGCATTCATGACCCTTCATGGGATATCTGGTGCCTCTTAAATGCTCTCCTACTGATAGTGCACCTAATACATTCCTCCTGATACTCCATACTCCTGATAAAAACCATCCAAACCTCCTCTTGAGATACTTGCAAAGAGCCATCGTGTGACCACCACATGGCACCATCATGAGCCATTAGGCAAAGAGTGAGCAAAAATCTTCAAAAAGGGGGAAAAGGGAAGGAAATCCCTTAGAAACGTGAAGCCGACAACAAAACAGAAAAAAATAGAGAACGAGGAAAGTAAATGAACGTATGCAGAGAAAAAACCTTTACAATATCATAACTTTATTTGTCAAGAAAATTAAATGATTTCATAGTTTGGAAGATTCTCTCAAATTTAAAATGTCTCTCATTAACAAACTTATCTAAAGGATTATTAACCCCACGAATTGCTTGACATCTAGAAGATTGGATAGGTTTCTTAATTAGTAATATTTGGTTGGTAATAAAAAATGCAATTTATTACTTTTACATAAAGTTTACTATTATAGTAATTAATGAACTCATCGTATCACTATGTCAAACTACTATATGACATATATAGCTCTTGTATTCCTAGTTAAATATAGTTTTGCATATTTAGTGAACAGGAAAGATTAAATTTCAAGATGATCAATATTGATAAAAATAAATGAAATGAGATCTAAATCACTATTTTATTCATGGAGAATATACTAGTCAATAAATGCATACTTAATTTGAAAAATAATTTAATATTTAAAATTATTTTTTCTAGATTATTTTGTAGTTTGTACCATGTTTATCACTTGATAATACTATATAAAATAGGTATCAATATGTTCTCTTGTGAAATCCTAAGTGGTAGGAAGCTAGATACATGTGGTATCATATGTTTTATATTCAATTTCATCCCACCATTCCAGCATGATTTTTAGGCTCAATAAAAAATAAATCTCATAGGAAGAGTCCCTAGATTAACTATGGTTATTACATGTTTATCAAGGTCCAAAGTTATAAATGTTTACTAGGAATTAGAATCTAGACCCAAAGTGATTATGATATAATCATGGGTGGAGGTTCTAACTAAGGTTTATCTAGCCATACAATATTAACACAAGTACACATAACTCATATAAATCGATACTAGAAGTTGACAGGAATTTATGAATATGAATTGGATATAATAAAATAATACTTAATAATCATAATCATGCCAATAATTTCTATTAAAATGGGATTAAAATATGATAAATTATAATCTTGAATTTCAATAAAAATCCAAAATTTTCACATGAATGTACTTATATAAAAATTAACTTCCTCAAATAGATCACTCTTCTTGGAACTTTCCTCTACTATATTCAAATATATGAATATAAGGTTAATCATTTTAGTTTCCCTCTATCCATTCCAAAGTGAGGAACTCACTTTTCAATTACCCTATTTGTCTCATGCAAGAATATTTGATGTGTAAGAGAAATAGATTACATCAACCAAAAGAGAAATCACATTGATTTTTTTTATTTCAAGGTTTCTAATAATGTTCCAATCATCATATAATCATTGCAACATAGTATTCACATTGCAAAGGTGAAAGGTGTATTAAAGTCTCAAACTCATTCTTAAGTACATGAGAGTTCCAAGTTAAAATCATTATTTTTAAATTTTTGGTGATTGTCAAACTTTTAGAATGATATAGATGGATGCATTTTATGGCCATTATTCCTGTGGAGTTCATTGTATGAGCCACATTGAGATTCATTTTTTCATTCTATAAGTCTCCCTTATAAACCTTTCTTGGATACATGTTTCATCTTACATCAAGCTTTGCATTGCCTTATGATTGATATCGATCATTCCATAAGATTGATTCTACTATGTAAACATGTGTAATCATCATTATAAGTGTCTAGAAGATTCATAAATGATATATATTAAATTTGGATATCATCATAATTCAAAGCTTAGTCTCATAGTTCAATGACATACCAAAGAGAATTGTATTGTATATTAACTAAGAGGGTTATAATTTACACACTAAGTACATGCAAATATATATTTCATGGATGACACCTCATAGTGTAGCCCTTTGTGCTAGATTATGAGGGAGTTTCATGACTATGACCCAATAAATATTTTATTGATATTTATTTTCTATGGAAATTGAGTTTCAATGTCTATTTTTGAATTTAGCTAAATGGTTGGGTAATTAACATATAAATATGATGTAAAATTTCATTAGATCAAAGAATTAAAAAGGGTTATTTGGAGTTAAAATTAGCTCTAGAATTAAATATAGACACAAAATAAGGTTAAATAAGGCTTAAAATGGTTTCACATCTATTCTAAAGGCTTCATATCTAGGGATGGTTTGAGGATGTCAAATAGAAAAATCTAGGGAGATTTAGAGAAAGAAGTGGACAATGACTCAAGAACTCTAGGATGAAAGTACCTATACTAATTATATTACACTGGAGGTACTTATAGATTTGGATCTCAAATAACCCCCAAAACCTAAAAAAATCTTCTAAGTGAAAACAGACATAAATTATTATTAAAGACCAATTTATAAACCCTTGGGTTTAGGAATATTTCAAAGGATGGTAACAACTATCCCTTAGTTACTACAATTTTTTTAATTTAATATAATTTTAATTCATAATTAAATACCAAATTAATCAACCGATCATATTTTATCTAGCTTAGAAGTGTTGAATTTGTAACTTCTATAGTCATCATGGTGGTGATAACTCTATGCCACAACTTATATGCTTACACTTGAAAGTGATAATCTCTCAATATTAGGATTATCCCATCCCAAACCTAAACTTACAGGATTGATTCATGATGACCCTACTTATTTAGACTCCTTTTATACAATCAAAGGATTCATATATCATACATCGGTGATAGAGAGACATGGTCTTCTCCTTTTGTATAAGATCTCTAATCTCGCTTTATTCCATGATTATATTCATTAATTGTAAGATTTCAAGTTAGTCCAAATATAATATAGTTATAAAAAAATTTCATTAGTTGTCCTTTCTATTCCAACTATTAGTGTACAAACACACACAAATACATATAAGGGTCATATCATTGTATAATTTCAAGTTCAAATAGTGATTGGCACAAGCATAAATCACTTATGTATAGGGTGAATAGATCATACACACATCACAAGAACAATAATTATGGTCTCATACGCACATCATAAGTACAAAATTGACTAGCTCATACTCACATCACATGTACAATAGTGACTAGCTCATACACAAATCATAGGTACAACAATTACTAGCTCATATACACATCACAATTATAATATTGACTAGCTTATACACATGTATCACAAGTATAATGCATCACATATATCTAGTGTGAATAGTCCACACATACATCACATGTATACAAAAAGATCAATTGAATCTATGAAAGTGGATAAAACCTACTATATGCATCATCTCACTTCCTACTTTACTAGCACATAAGCCTATAAGTAGATATAATTTAGAAAAGGAATGTCAATGCATCACTTACTACACTATGGGTCCCATCATTTTCCCAATCCACCACCATATATGATGATATTCAAGCATTTCATATTACCTGATGTTATCACTACCAAGAGCATAATTATAACAATATTCACAATACCTAAGGTCATTTGCACAATTACATAGTGAGTGACTAACACATGCACAATGCTTGACTAATACCTACCCTTTTAGTGTATTATAGCTAGAAAATTATTGTTGGTGTATACCATACTACACCATGGGTACCATCACTTTTATTTATACTCTACACTAGTTGTGATGATGGAAATCATCTCATAGTACTTGAAATCAGCATAGAATAAGGAGTAAGTGTAAAAAGCACATCAATTAATGTCATTATATATATTCCTATGTAACCATTGATTTGGTGGATTCTAAGACCAATTGTCCTTAGGCCATTGATAATAATTATATCTACCTAGGAAGGAATAGCATCCAACATATGCTACCTCATGGCCTTGTTGATATTCTCAACTAGCCCCTTCACTTGATATGGGTAGCAAGTTTGGCATCAGTCACCTTCATGTTATAAGTGGCTGCCTACAAACCCCTTTCACTACAATGGTCAATTTTATTTTTTTTCACTTGTATAGTAGGGGACCGTCCAAAATACTCCAATATCACATCTAAGATAGCTCTTAGAAATATTCCACATATGTGATACAAGTGAATACTAAATAGTCCATAAGATACAATAGTTTCTCAAGGAATCATTCATTGGCATAATCCAATGACAACCTACTAACCGCTCCAATATTAGACAGTTATAACATGTAGAGGTATTATATCCATGTACACATAGTGTATGCATCACAAGAGTTCACATATACTATTTAAGTAGACCTAGCTATGTACATCGCAATCAAGTGATCTAAGAGCTTAAACATAAAGTACTATAGGTTTGGAGTTGATTTTATAAAACCATAAGAATCATATTGAGCCCACATGAGTTGGCCTCTACTCAACACTTACACATAAATAAATATTGACTTACAAAGTAATAAAACCAACTTGATTCATTCAATTTTTTATCTAGAATACACTATTCAAAAATAAATTATTTTTGATTGGTTAAGCAAGGAAAAGGGCCCCGACCCAAAAATTAGTACAACATGATAAGGAAAAAAGTTGGAAGGAAACAACAAAAACAAGAAATCCACCCAATTTACCATCCCCCATAAACGAAATTTTTAACCAATACCCATACGATTAAACATAGTAGTTCCATCATTGTAATCAAAAGACCAGAACCTAGTATCAGTAGCTTTCATACCTATCCATCTAAAATACCTATTAGCATCTATCAAATAGTCCCTACTTAAAATACTTACATCATTACAGAGATTTAAGTTTCGGCTCCAAAGGCCATAACTAGTAATAACAGTTCTAAAACATAAAATGGGACTAATCATCATAACAAAAGGAAAAAACAGAAAAATGAAGCAGCCACATTATGATTCCTCTATCAGCTTCCATGTGTTCATCAGGTCTTCAACCGTGTCGTTCACTATTTCCTTCGGCTCCATTTTGCTAGCAGGATCTGTGTCATCACCTGCACCACTTTTCCTTTGATTTTTTTTTATTTTTCCCATGCCAAAAACAGTGGCCATTACTGCCTTTTTCATGATAGCATCGATCACCACACACACTCTTAACCACTCCTTCCAAGCTTTGAAGTCTGTTATCATTTCCTTTCTCAAGAACCTGTATTTTTTCCTCTAGAATATTCTTCATCTTATTCTCCAGGGTGTGAAGCTTGCTATCCTTCTCTTTCTCTTGTAACCTTTTTTCCAGGATTTTCAATCTCTCCTCTAGCTTTTTAATCTTCTCATTCTCATTATTCTCCACCTTTTCATCCTATCTTCTTGTTTTATCTTCCTTATCTTGGTTTTCTAGGGCATTTTCATCTGCTACCTCCCGATCCATCTCATGTTGCAATTCTTCATCAATATCATCAACACCATTGCCACCCTCACCAGCCGCATCTAATTCATCCTCCTCCTCTAAGTCTCCACCTAGACTATCAAGAATCTCTTCAGTAGAGGAGTTATTGTCTTCCTCCTCTTTCTTTTCCTCACTATTTTGTGGGTTGTGGGTATTTTTCTCTTCTAGGCTTTGTGAATTCTTGTTGCATTCCTGACCCTTTGAAGCTGCCATAGCCAATCTCTTAGACCTCCTTCCACTCGCATCAGAGCCTTCCACCTTGTTATCATCTAGTATTGTTATTGTATCCACCTCTTCCCCGAGTTCTCGTAGAAGAATTTTCCTCTTCTTTTTAGCCCCCATCTCCATCAAGACATCCTTTCTTCTCTCTAACGTCACCATTAGTAGATCTTTCCATAAAGTAGTATCCGGGATTTGGAGTTTCTTGTTGGATGTTTTAGGATTAGGGTCGGGATGGTCTTCAAGAAGCTCAATTTTCACTGAGCTTTGGGGTTTAGGGTCTTCTATCATCCTGAGAGCGATATTTTTCTAAGGAGTCTTCGAAAACACAAATTTGCAGATCGCTCTTATGAGGCCCTAGTGTAGAGGTGGATTAGCCCCATGATTGAGACTTTGGCTAAGGGGAGAGAATAAAAAGAAAGGAAATTTTTTTTTTTTCCTGGTGTCTTATATGGTTGAGGATAGGGAAGTGGTAACCATGGATGCACTGGTATCAGCCTTCGAGGGTAAAATACTTCAAAAAAATAAAAATAAAATTATGATAAAGAGGCGGTAATTTAACCCTAGAGTACCCATTTTGGAACCTTTCAGGTTTTTCCTTTCATTTGAATTTTTTTTCAAAATATTCTTGATACTTCTCATTGCTTATCTTAGCAACCTTTTTTCCTTCATAAGCCAGACCTGTCACTTTCACAATCATCTTCACATCAACCTTGAACTGGAGCTCGCCTAAATTCACTTTGCCATCTCTCCAAGCATTGGCTAACCTATAACTGATTTTATCGTTATAATCCTCCATAGCAGCAAAATACGAAGTGAAAACCACCCGTTAAAATAAACCTCTGAGTCCTCATTGTTGCGAAGAAAATCATACTTGTGAGGTTCAATTCACTTCCTTGGGCCTCCCATGGTACTATCAAAGCTATTACAGGTTTTAGGAACAAGAAGGAAATCACTTATGTTGCCTTCAGCGTCCTCAACACTAGCAACATGTAAATCCACACTCTCTATTCTAATGGTGATGCTACGACTATTCATTTGAAATGTAGACAACTTAGGGTTATTTTTTTTATGGAAAGAAGAGCTCACACCTCAATTACCATCTTTACACTTATCATCATCATTTCTAATGATATCACCACCTCCTTTTTTGGCAATGATCACACTTCTTTTATTCTTTATTTTATTATTCTTACACATGCCAATCCATCTGTCACATCGGATATCGGATGTAATATTTTTCCCCATGTGATTTAAAATTACATTTAAATCAGTCATGTCAAGGTACTATTAACTGCCATCTGATCGTCCTTTCCATCTTTGGCCTTTCTTTTTATCAAGATTTGGCAATCCTTTCCCATCATTCCTCCGCTGCCAACCAGTCATCTTGCTAGCTTGTCTCCATGTGCTCCACATCCTCGTAAGCCTTCTCTTCCTATCATTCATCTATGGGGTCCACATTCTCATAGGATTTTTCATCCCAACCATTTTATTAATAATTAATATTCCCATCCTCATAATTAAGCACTTGGGTGTTTTTCCTATGTCTGTGTGTAGCTAGGTCTTCTTTAGTATGATTAGGTAGATCATAGAATTCCAAATTATTAAATTTTCTTAATTAACATGAAGGTTGGCAATCGCATCCATCATTTTATTACCTTCCCTCAGGGTGTGGCAGATTCTCACACTTTGAATCTCATGAAGCATACGTCTATAATCATCTAAGAGGTCTTTAATTTCTCAAGGGATATTTGAACCCTTGGTGAGATGATCAACTATCAATTTTGAATATCCTTCTATAATTACCTTATTGTATCCCTCCTCTTTTAGAAGTTTGATTCCTATCCAAACAGTAGATGCCTCAGCAAAGTTGTTCGTAGTCGTTCCTAGGCCTTTGTTGTGTCCAGTCAGATACGCACCATTATCATTTCTTATTGCTCCACCCACTGCAACCCGGCCAAGATTAACTTTTGAGTAACCATAAAAGTTGCATTTAACCCATCCAAGATCTAGAGGGTTCCAAACAATATTCCTTCCAATAAGTTGTCATTTCCATTTTACATTATATAAATCATGAGAGATCTTCCATTGTTGTTTTATGTTCAGTTCTTGTTGTGTAGGTTGTTTCTTAGCTTTACTGTACATACAACTTTCCACATTTTCTTGAATTTTTCTTTTAACAATTAAACAAAGCTCTTTGATTGTTCTTGCAGTGTCCCTAAACACCCTATTATTTCACTCTTTCCAAAGGCCCCAAGTCAAAAATGGGGGAATCTGACTCCACAGATCATAGATGATATTGTGGGAGAAGGGGTAGAAGCTCCATTCTTCAAAAAACATTCAAAAATTGGTAGGAAAGACCCAGTCCACTTTAAGAGTATTGAGAAAGAAACCCTTGACTTCTTGGGCATAAGAACATTGAAAAAATAAATACATAATAGATTTCTCTTCTTCATTACAAAGAATGCATCTGTTGGCAAGGTACCAACCTTTTTTCTTTAGTTAGTCTATAGTGAGGATCTTACCATGAATAACCATCCACTAGAAGTAATTAATTTTTGGGATAAGATTCTTCTTCCAGACTTTGAGCCAGTCAAAAGAATCTAAAACCTGTTTTTGTTGTATCATAGAGTCATAGGCAAATTTAACCGAGAATATGCCATTGACATTTTCTGTCTAGATCCACTCATCATTTCTATTTCTAGAGAAGAGGTTGAAATTTCCTATTTGTTTCATTAGTAGGACAATAACAACATCCCTATTATGTTGTATGCTTCCCCTGAGAACATCATTATCACAGTAGTCTTTGAATTTTTTCCATCTAGGTAGTGAACCTTCCCACACAAGGTAATTAGAGAATTTTTTACCAATATCTCTTTTCAGTCTTATGTTGATTTGTTGGAGATCACTAGAGGATGATAGAGGGGTTCACATAGACCAAGGGTCATCCCAGAAATCTATGTTTAGCCCATTACCAATTCTCAATTTGACACCTCTAGTCAACACACCTCTAGTCTTAAGGAGATTACTCTAAAACACAAAACCATGTGGGAGCTCCTTCTTCCTTAGAAAACAACTAGCTTCCTTATTCTTGAGATACTTAGCCTTAAGGATGGTAGCCCAATCTTTTTAATTTTGCAGGAGAAACCAGCCCATTTTTGCAACCAGGGCCTTATTAAACAATTTCAATCTTCTAATTCCTAGCCCTCCTTCTTTCTTTGATTCACACACCTTATCCCATTTGATGAGCATCATTCTTTTCTTTTCCTCCACTTCGAACCATAAAAATATTCTTTGAATTTCTTCAATTCTCTCAGAAATATAAGCAATTATATTAAACATTGAGAGATAATACACCGGGATGTTTTGAAGGGAAGCTTTCAAAAGCTGAATTTTTCCTACCAAACTCAGTAATTTTCCTTTCCAACCAACCAATTGTTTTTGGACTTTCTCCACTATATAGTTCCAATAATTGTTATTCGGTTTTCTAGAGAAGAGAGGTAGACCCAGATAAGTAGTAGGAATCTTCGCTTCCTGACATCCCAGAATCCTTATCACTTTGTTTTTCACAAGTATGCTAGTATTCAAAAAATAGATTTTTCTTTTTTGATAATTTATAAATTGTCCAGATAATTTAGAATACTCATCTAGAATAACTTTCCATTGTTTAGCCTCAACCACCAAAGCCTCCCCCATGAGAATAGTATCATCAACAAATTGTTAATGAGAAGATGGGGGTAAGGAGGAAGCAGCATAAAAACCTTTGAGATAAATAATATTAAGTTGTTTTTGCATGTTGCGGCCAAGAGCCTCTGCTACAATGACAAATAGGTAGGGATATAAGGGGTCACCCTATCTTATCCCCCTACCCGAAGAGAAGAAACCATGAGGGATACCATTAACCAGGACTGAATACTTAGGAGTAGTGACACGGGCTTTTATCAAATTAAGGAATTTACCCGTGAAGCCAATTTTTTCCAAAACAACAAATAGAAAATTCTAGGAAACCCTATCATAGGCTTTGGAGATATCTAATTTCAGAACCATACTTGGATTCTTACTATAGTCCATAGAGTGTAGGATTTCATGAGTATAGATAGTAGCATCCAGAATTTGTCTACCCTAAACAAATTTTTTTCGATTAATAGCTATCATCTTTCTCAAGACTAGCTTCAACCTATTGACAATAATTTTGGAGAAATATTATAAGCTTTGTTGCATAAACTTATTGGTTGATAGTCTTTCATTGAAGCGGCTTCATTAGTCTTAGGGATCAGGGCCAAAAAGGTAGTATTCGTCTGATTCAAGAGTTTTCCCAATCTAAAGAAATATTTAATGACATTAAAAATATTTGTACACACAATCTCCCAGTAGACTTCGAAAAAAATGGGAGGGAAACCATCAGGTCCAAGAGCTTTATAGGCTCCAAAAGAGAAAACAGCTTCATTCGCTTTTTCAATTGTGATAGTCTTGATTTATTATTTCATATCCTCCTCATTGATAACTTTAGGAATAACCTGGAGGAACTCCCCTAGATCCAGATTGTCGATCCTTGGAAGCTCCGGATAATTTGAGAAGAAGGAAATAGCCTCATTAGCTATTTCATTATGCCCTTCAAGTTTGATACCATCAGAATTTATAATATCTCTGATCTTGTTTCTTCCCATATGCTTCATATTAGATTGGTGAAAGAATGTAGTATTCCAATCTCCTTCCTTAAGCCATTGAATCCTTGATTTTTGTTTCCAGTAAATTTCCTCCTTTTTGCTTACTTTGTGCCATTGGGCTCTAAGCTCCCTTTCCTTAATGCATATTTCATCATTACAGTTACCAGCCTCCATTTGGTCTTGGACTTCCTTTATTCTCATGATAAGGTCCTTCTTAGTGGTAAAGATGTTCCCAACAGTGTATTTGTTCCATCCTCTAACCCTTTCCTTAATTATTTTCAGCTTTTGTTCCTTGTGAACATCGGAGTGCCATGTTCACAAGGAAGGTTCTAGCATTCTTCAATAAGAGATTTAATGTCTAGATGAAGGGACCACATTATTTCTTACCTAAAGGGGTACGATTTTTTAATTACCCTATCATCCCACTCCAAAAGAAGAGCACTATGATCATATCCCATTCTAGGTAAGGCGATAAGAGAGATATTATGCATTATGCTCTAGTTAGAAGAGATCAAAAATCTATCCAGCTTAACTTGGATCAGTTGATTGCCTTGCCTTATATTAGTCTAAGTAAAGTGGGAACCAATTAGAGGGACATCCATTAGACCCACCAAATCAAGAAAACTAGAAAGATCCATCATACTCTCATAGTAGTTGGTAAGGCCTCCTTTTTCCTAATATGGGTATAGTGGGGAGTTGAAATCACCTCCAAGCATCCAAAGATCATCCTTACTGCTAGTTATAATTTCTTCCTGAAAATTCCATAAGTCCAGCCTATCCAACCTTGAAGTAGAACCATATATATTCCCTAAATTCCATTTAATGAAGGGTCGCCATCCTCTATCTCAATCAAGAGAATATCCTTATTCTTAGATTTTAACTTGCCACTAAACCTGGAAGAATTCCATAAAGTAGCAATCCCTCTAGAAGCTCCCTCTACATCACTGACTTCATAACCAACACTAGGCCAGAGCCACTTCAGGGTTATTTCAAAACTTTCCTTCTTCATTTTAGTTTCTTGTATTAAGAGGATATCGGGTTTCACCTCCGCCAAACACGCCTTCAAAACATGTTTTTTATATGGGCCATTAAGACCCCTAATATTCCAAGACAAAATCTTCATGACGACTAAGAATAAAGGAGTAGTGTTAGGAAGATACTCCCCAGATGGGAGGTTAACCTCCCTTATTTCTTTTTTGTTTTGTTCCCTACCAAAGAATCAAGGGTCTTTTGTTTCCCTACTACCACATCCTTTTCCATTTCTTTGATTCTTATTTCTTTTGATAGGGGTCTACCAACTTTTCTTTTTCCAACAACATCTAGTTTTTTCCTTTTACGTGACTTGGTGTTTATCCATCCTTTCTCATCTTTGCTTTGTGATGTTCCTTCCTCCTCCAGAAAAGGAGCATGATCATCTTGAGTAGGAGTCAACAACTACTCCTTTCGGTTTATAATTTCTCCTTCCTCCAGTACATCATTTTGTTGTTCTTCCTAAGGATTTGGAGGTGGCATTGTCTCCTTGTTTTCCTTTTCTTTATCTAAATCCAGAAGTTTCTCTAGAGATAGCTAAGTGGGTGGTTCTTCGACTTCTTTCAAGAACAACATTTCCAGACTATCTTTTGGGGCCTCATTTTTTGGATAACTCTCATTCATCTTCTTTTCCTATTTTGGGTTAAAGGCTTCTTGTGTAAGTAACAAATCTTCATTGGGTTTTGAGGATTCAGGTTCTTTTGGGTCGTTCAACTTATTCTTCAAAGGAGTATCCATTTGTGTTTCAATTTGGAGGGCTTTAGGCTCAAGAGGAGCTATTTTGCAAGCATCTTGTAAGTGTCCAAATTTATTACAACCCTGACAAAACACCATAGGCCTCTCATATTCTAAAGGCTAAACCCATTTACCAAACCTGGATTTAAGGTAAAAAAAGTGGGTAGGACTATATTGACCCCAACATTAACACAGATTCTTGCATAAACTAATCTTTCTTTAAGAAGAGTAACTTTGTCAATGGTGAACAAAGAACCAAAGGAATCAGCTATTCCTTTAAAAACCTTCTGGTGCCAGAACTCAAGTGGTAGCCCATGGAGCCTAACCCAAGTTGGAGCAACTTTCCCCAAATCAGTAGAGCCATCAAACCCTGGTTTCCACTTGCATAAGGACAAAATATTTTTAAAACCACTATCAAAAGCCCACGGTCCACTAGTGAGGACTTTTAACATGTCCTCAGGGATAACAAAGGTGAACAAAAACAAACTCTTAGGCATAGCGCTTATAGATACACTACCTTTAATTTTCCAAGTGTGAGAGGCCCATTTTTATACCCGGTCTATAGTGGGTCGTCCAGCAAAGAATTTCCCTACCAAGGACAGCTTTAGGCCTTCCATAGCATCATTCAAGATTGCATCTCGGACGCCCAATTCATCCCCCACCACAATATAAAAGGTCAACATAGATTTCTGAGGTGTCCTTGCCGAAGTTTGACTTCCAACAAGCTTTTCCACGTAGGAATCCGTTTGGGCATTTGGGCCTAAACGAGATTTACCTTCAGGAGGAAAAATAGGGTTGTTCAAACTCCCAGACGATGGAATATTCTCAGAGCACGGGGATATTCTAGTCCTCCCACACGGAGAGGCAATGTGACTTTGGGAAATAGCAGGTTGCTTTGGTGGGGGGGCCTCCATGGGGCCCCCTCTAGGCTGATTCATCGAGCAGCAGGGTAGCAAAAATTCAAAAATTTAGAGCACGTGAAAGAGAAGACATTTTCTTTAAAACATTGATAACGCTTGTATTATCACTCAAAAATAAATTGTTAGCTAGATATAAAGGAAAAATATCCAATCTTATTTTGTAATACTTATAGTTTTTTTCCTATGAATGGAATAGACAATCATAAGAAATATCATCTCCAGCTCAAAAAAATAAGAACATATATACAACAAGTAGATCATCTATAACCAATAATAATAGCCATTTTTTACCCCATTGGATCCTGTTAGCCTAATTTAAATCACTATTAGTTACAAGTTATCAAGTTTTCTTAACTCGTTATATCCATCTAATATAAACTCCAGCCTTAGGCTGAAGCATGTTGAAGAGTGAAGGTTGAACAAGTTAATGAACAACCAAAAACCTTTGAGTTATCCCCTAAACCCTCCACTCCATACATGAGGTCACAAGGGCATCCTTCATCCAAGTACTACCTACATACCCACATCTAAAAAGGATTGAAGTTACATGTAGTTCTCCAAGGATTTTAACTATTGAATGGGAAATTTTAATTTCCCAAGTTAATATAACCTTTAAAAATTCTAGACACAACCATTTTTATCACCCTCGAGCTGCATTCCAAATAAATTAGGCAATATCAATAGGAAATTTCCTTGACTCATTTCTATTATCCCTAGTGTTCTTTTGCAATTTTCTCTAAGCTAACATTAAATAATTATATTAGATTTTAGTCTTACATTTATATAAACCATCAATATCAAGAAACATCTCTTTTATTATGGGGTGTTCTATTATTAGAATCACAATAATAATTATTAGCTAGCTTGAACAACTATCCCTCATGCTTATCAATCAAAACTATTCAAGCCTAATAGGACCTTATAAAAAAAAAATCACTTTCTACTATCTAGATAATAGTACTTTCATCTATATACAAAGTTTATATAGATTCTCTACCATATTCAAACATCCGTAATCAAAAATATTGTTCAAATAAAAGAAAAGATTCATCAGGATTTTACACCTTCACTGAAGGGGGGGTTTCTTAAAGTTATCCCTGATTGTAACAAGATATAAGAGCTTTCAGTTACTAGAGAAGAAAGTCACTAAAGAGCCTTTGACAAATTTGTCAAATTTTATAAAATAATTTAAAGTGAGAAGTGAGATAGCCATAAGAGTGTTCCTCATTGGCAGGGTCTAATCATAGTTTATTTCAATGAAAATACTAATGATGCCAAAAGGAAGTATTTCTCTCATGACCAAGAGTTTCATGCTATATTGTAGACATCGAACAAATGGCAACATTATCTATTCCCTAAGGAATTTGTGCTTTACATGGATCACCATGCTTTGTAATTTATTAACAACTAAACCAAGCTCAATCAACAACACGTGAATTAAATGGAGTTCATACAGGGTATACTTTTGTTCTGAAGCACTATAGTAGATCTCTTGACAAGAAAGTATCATTGTTGATGGAAATGAGGGCTGAAATAGTTTATCTTGATGCAATGAAATTTATAAGGATGACTTAGACTTCAAATATGTATGTGCAACATCTAAGTATCCTACAACGGTGGATAAGACATTCTGGATGGACTACTTCATAAAAGATGAATTGCTATTCAAAGAACAAAAACTATGCATACCTCAACCTGATTGATGAGGGAGAACCTAATAAAGAAAAATCATTATTGTGGATTGGCTAGACATTTTCTAAGTTGATAAGAATTTATCACAACATAATTGAGAGGTATTATTTACAGAGGATGAGGACTGAAGCCAGAAAGTTTGGACAGGGATGTAGAGGTTGTTAGTATGCCAAAGGGGGAGTCAAAATATGGGCCTGTGAGCCATTACCCATACTAGAGAGGTTGTGGGATGACATTCGGATATATTTTGTGATTGGGTTGGTTAGGAGACAACGAGGTAAGAACTCAATCTTTCTGGTTTTTATATTAAAATTTACTATTTATTTTTGATAGGCAGCAATGCCATGGAGCAGCTCCCTTATAATATAGAGGGCAGAAAGAAAAGAAGTTTCAGACCTGAGAGAACGGGGAGCATAAAACAAAGACAATTAGGATTTTTAAGAAACAAAGAGTGGAAAGACGATAAAATTATAATTTTCCTGCTAATGTAAGTATAAAAATTTATAACGGAACATTACATTAAGATGGAACAATAACTTCATAAAAGAATAAACCATAACTAGAGAGATAAATAAAACACAGTAAACTAAAAACAAAAAAAAAGGGGTTACTTTATGCACACCATTTAAGCCGCCTCATGACTGGCTTCACCTGCATAAATTAAAAAGTAATTTATACAAATTTCACTTGGTAAACTATTCATAATGTAACCATGTGAAAAATAATCACTGGAAACAAATGAAATGCACAGTAAACACTGTAATCAGTTTTGAGGTAACAACAATTTTCATGTCAATAACGTCAGGACAAGAATGGCTTCTACACTCTTAGTTTGTTTCAACTAAATCACTTCATGATTTGTAATAGTTCTTAAGCATAGCAATGACTAAGCAATTATATTGCTAAGTCTATTTTAATTAGACAAGGAGAATTCCATAGTTTTCATTCATGACAAGAAAAATTTTAGTGACTCCTAGAGTTCCTCCAAACTCTTCAGCAAATAAATTATTATTTCAAATAAATAAAAGTTGTTTTCCTGAAGCAATGGGGGAACTCAGGGAGAACAGAGCAGATATATTGATAGGGAATTATGAGCATAGCAATGAATAGGTAATTATATGTGATATCTAGGTTTTAACTACATTTGCACTAGAACCTTCAGGAGTTTAATGAAGAGGAGAATGCCATTCATGATAATCAAGTGTTCAGTAACTCCCAGAGTTCCTCCAAACTCTTCAGCAAATAAATTATTACTTCAAAAAATTGAAGTTATTTTCCTGAAGCAGTTGGAGGAACTCAGAGAGACCAGAACATACATATTGATCAGGTGCCTTCCTAGTTCTTTCTATGCCTTTTTAGAGACAAGGATACAAGCTTGT
This sequence comes from Sequoiadendron giganteum, assembly GCA_007115665.2. Lineage (NCBI taxonomy): Eukaryota > Viridiplantae > Streptophyta > Pinopsida > Cupressales > Cupressaceae > Sequoiadendron > Sequoiadendron giganteum. Next base: position 34,114 of record VCHN02000069.1, on the reverse strand, counting down.
TATATACGTCTACACAAGAAGCATGTAAGATCTTGTGGACAAAAAGAAGTAAAAAGATTAGATGCATTGAACATAGACCAATTTTAATCTATGAAGTTCATTGAATGTAGGTGAGTATGGAGTAAGGTAAAGGATATCCTTTGTAGTGTAAGGTTCTACAGTGCACTCTTATTCACATCCATATAAAGTTTTCAAAATATCTTATCTAAGATTCTTTTTTGTTCTTACCTGCAACCCTGCTTTTACATACACAGATTCCAAATATATTGTGGCTGCCCTCCTTTAGCATATCTTATCAATAATTACTTTTACTAATTCATAAATTTACAGAGGAATCTTTATGCATAAGCGAAAGTAGTTCATCAGGAACTAAATTCATAAACAAGTTACCATGTTATGTTAACTAGAAGTAATCGGCCTATTGCATTTTTAGATTAAGACCACATCTTAAGCTACAGTTTGACAGAGAATTTTTAACGTTCCTCATTTTTTTTTAAATGTGTTTTTTATTTTTTGTCTTTTTTCTTCCCGAGCTTTCAGAATTCTCCAGAGAGGAACTTTGCGATATGCCATTTAGAGATTTCTTTTACTAAGCTCAAGGTGGATTAACTATTCATAGTATAATTGTAAGGAAAATACATTTTCTTTAGGTGTTGATGTGTGATAAACTGAAAAGATGCACACAAATAAGAAGAGATTAATCTATATTTGGTAAGCGACATCTATGTGGGTTAGTGTAAAACTTAAGTTTAAATTTTTGTAGTACAGAAATAAATATATTCAGCTTATTGATTGAAGAATGTGCATTTTTTTTTGTAAAGATTTCAGATCTTGACTAATTTTTTATTTAAAAGTGTGACCTCTTTATCAATGAATTCTTAGATTGATGTTCTATCTAGAATCAATTTTGTATGTTTGGGTCAAGTGTACAATTATGGATTTATTATCTATGTATGGATTTGACCTCATGTAATGTATGTTGTCACTTTGATGTTTGCTTGGTTAAACTTTGTTTCCTCTATTATTCTTTACTATCTAATGATTGGAAATTTTTAGAAATACTTTTTAAAGGGATGACATTATGCTGCAAGGTGAAATGTTCTTCTAGGACAACAACAAAAAATATGTGTAAAAGATTGAAGGTATAAATTTAGGACCCTCAAATGATGTATGTAAATTCATTATTCATTTTAGTGCATCAAATCAAAGTGTTTATTTATTGATTGTTTATTTAAGGCTCGAGGATGAGAGAGGATACTTGAGTGATGAGAGAGGATACTTGAGTGATGAGAGATGATAAATGAATTCTAATGAATGCCTTTAGATACTAGAACATAATCCATTTTTTTAAAAACATGTACTTAGCTTAGGGTAAAAAATAAAAGGGTCTAGTCAGCCAAATTAAAAATTTGAAACTTGGAAATTCAAGTGACAACTTGACAACTGTGTTGTTGAATTGAAAACGATAGAACTGACCTTGTGTGTGCAAACAATCAAATTTTGGTAGCTAACAACTATCATTAGTGAGGTGTATGGGTGTAATAAATGCTCAAATAAGGAAAAAATATTGGGCTATGTATGTATAAGGATAACCGATGAGGGTATGTGTGTTTAGGAATGAATAAAGGATAGAAGAATGAGCCCAAATCTACACAATAATGTGTTATTTTTTGTATTTACATATATCAAGATATTTCATCAAAATATGCATGAAACTAAATGGAATTATCTTTGGTATAAAAATTTAACAATTATATTTTTCCCCCACTTTATGATGCACATGAATAATAAAATGATAATAATTATCAAAGTATGTATCACTCACAAACACGCATGTAAAGTGAATATAAAAATATTAAAGGATATGAAGGAGGTCCATAGAAGGTAATGGACCTTACAAGATGTGATCATGTAGGTTTGGAAGGTCACCCCTCTTTCCCATGTTCGTCCCTTCCCTTAAAAAGGCCAAATAGCATGGAAATATTTATAAAAATGTTGATCCTATCAATATGAATGCTGAAATTAGGATAGAATAGTAGTCAAGTTTCAAACTGATGGATATTTCTTGTTATTAGTGATGATGTTTGATGATACTATGACTCTTACATAATGGGTTCTTGTTTTAATTATAATGGATATTATTTTAGGAGTATTATAGAGGATAACTTAGTTTCCCTATATATGATTTATGTTCTTATGCTTATATGGATTGTCTTAATTGTCATTGGAGGTTGATTAGGTGATGGAAACTAGATGATTAGTATTAATTATAGTTATCTTACATTTATTAGATGACTTACCTTATGAAAATATGCAAGTATCTATCTATTGAGGTATGATTTAATGTGTTAATGATTTATTTGTGATGGATTACAAAATGATTATAATTTCTTTGCAATTTTATGATTAATTATTAAAAATGGCAATTCTATTGGAAAGTTAAAGGTTGATATGAGTCAAGAATAATTATAGATGCTTTGGCTATTGATTATCTCTTAAAGAATAATTTTAATTCTGGTTGAGTGCAAAAGCAAATGGTCAACGGATGTTGAGGGTCACATAGCTAGTCTTCTATGATCTTCTCCATGATTATCGATCTTAATTAATATGAATTAATTATGATCTTATGTTTAAGTGTAGTGAAAATTGTTATTTTGTGTGTTTGGTTTAATGTGTTTTGTGATATTTTTTGAATGTGAGCATGCAACATTTAATTATATATTTTAATTATTTATTCTTACTTGTTGAAATAGATATTAAACAAATAGAAATATAATGAATGAAGCATAAACTAAAACTACTATATTCATAATCTAATAGATAATTAAAAATTTCAAAAGAGGGGAAGGAGGAAAATGAGGAAAGAAGAGGAAAACAAATTAATTTTCATACCAAAAATCCTACAATGATCATATCAAGTCATGAAAAAAATCATTAAACCAAACCATGAAATGACTAGCTATACACAATCTAAATCATGACTAGTGCAATACTTTAAAGGAAATGGTAAGGAAAAATAATTTATATTCTCAAATGGTCATGAGTGTAGACACAATATATTCATATAATTCAATTGACATATATATAAGAAATTCCAAAATAGTATATTTTGATAATTTACTAGAAAATAAATCCATATACATAATATATTGTTTCAGAGAACAAGCTCAAAAGTGCTTTACATGTTCCTTATTACACTAATAACAATATTTTTGGCTAATATAGTATTTTTGACATAAATTTCTCTACTTAAAAAGAAGGATAAAACATATCATATATTGGGATTATTGAGAGAATTAGACATATCATATCATACCTTTATTTCTCAAGAAAAATTGATTTCTTATTTTCTAAGATTTTCTCAATATTTAAAACGTCTCAATATTGGACAAGTTTATTATTTAGCAATATTTGGTTGGTAATACAAATGCAATTTATTATTTTTCCTTAAATTCTACCATTATAGTTATTAATAACCTCATCTCATCACTATGTCACACTACTATATGACTTATATCTAAATTTAATATTTCTAGCTCTTGCATTCCTAGTTAAATCTAATTTTGTACATTTATTGAACAAGAAAGATTAAATTTTAAGATGACCAATATACATAAAAATAAATAAAATGAGATTTAAATTGTTACTTTGTTCATGGATAATATATTAGTCAGTATATGCATACTTAACTTGGAAAAAAATTTAATATTTAAAATTAATTTTGGTAGATTATTGTGTACCATATTGATCACTTGATAATATTATATAAAATAGTTATCAATATGTTCTCTAATGAAATGCTAAGTGGTAGGAAGCTAGATAACATGTGGTATCATATGGTTTATATTAAATTGGATCCTACCATTACACCATAATTTTTAGGCTCAATAAAAATAAATATCATAGGAAGAGTCCCTAGATTAACCATGGTTATTACATGTTTATCAAGGTCCAAAGTTATAAACGTTTACTAGTAATTAGAATCTAGAACAAAAATTATTATGATGCAATCATGGATGGAGGTTCTAACTAAGGTTTGTCTAGCCATGCAATATTAACACAAGTGTACAAATAACCCATATAAAGTGATACTAGAAGTTGACGAGAATTTATGAATATGAATTGGATATAATAAAAGAATACTTAATAACCTCATGCCAATAATCTCTATCACAATGGGATTAAAATGTGATAAATTTTAATCTTGGATTTCAATAAAAATTCAAAACTTTCACATGAATGTATTAATAAAAAATGGCTTCCTCAAATAGATTCCTCTTCTTGAAACTTTTTCTTTGTTATATTCAAATATATGAATATAAGGTTAACCAATTAGTTTCCCTCTATCTATCCCAGAGTGAGGGACTCACTCTTCAATTTCCCTATTTTTTTTATGTAAGAGCATTTGAGGTGTAAGAGAAATAAATTACATCAACCAAAAGAGAAATCACATTATTTTTTTTGTTTCAAGATTTCTAATAATGTTCCAATCATAATATGATCATTGCAACATAGTGTTCCCATTGCAAAGGCGTATTAAAGTCCCAAACTCATCCTCAAGTAAATGAGAGTTCCAAGTGAAAATCATTGTTTTGAGTTTTTGGTGATTGTTGAACTTTTAGAATGATATTTGGATGCATTTTATGTTTTTTGTTCCAGTGGGGTTCATTGTATGAGCCACATTGAGATTCATTGTTTTCATTCTAAAAGTCTCCTTTATAAACCTTTCTTGGATACATGGTTCATCTTACATCAATCTTTGCACCACCTTATGAATAATATTGATCATTCCATAGGATTGATTCTACTATATAAACATACAAAATCATCTTAGAAGTATCTAAAATCATAAATGATATAGATTAAATTTGGAGATCATAATTCAAAGCTTAGTCTCATAGTTTAGTTACATATCAAAGTGCATCGTATTGTATATTAACTAAGAGGGTTATAATTTTCACACTAAGTACCTGCATATGTATATTTATGTTGGAAGTTTGTCATATATTGTCATTGATGTCACTATGTTGGTCTGATACTGGGTACCGGTGTGATGATCACACTTCTCTCATCTAGTATCTTTGGTATGTTGATCTGGATACCTCCTCTAGTAATCAGTATGATTTGAGGTTTTGGAAAAAGGCTTATAATGGTTGGAAGCGCGTATACATGTATTCTTAGATGTTCTTATGATCGGGTAACGCTTTGGCATTGGTTCTTGCAATTGCATTTTGGTATTGAGTTAATCTTGGCCGACATCATGTTGCATAACATAGGAGAATTACTTTTGTGAAGACTAACAAGTTATCATATTGAAAATATTTTTTGCATCAATTAGGCTGACCTAATCAATGCATATGGTTACATCAGGTATTTATACAAGATGGCTAGAGGATGAAAAGATGCATATGGCGACAAAGAAATAAAGGATAAGTAATGTGAATGTGAGAAGAAGAAGAAGAAGTGTATGTATGAGTGAAGTGTCTGAACAATGGCTGAAGATCATATCATGTGAGTGAATACTCTGAGCATCAAAGGAACTGAACCTACACATGTGGTGTATCTTCTCAGCTCAACTCTAGTGGTTAGGCATTCTATGTTTATTTTTTTGTAGGCAGTGAGCCTCCATTTTGGATAGTAAGTCCTAGTAAGCAGTGAGCTTCTATATATGGCAGTGAGCCTCTTATTACCGAGATTGATATAACTTTATATACTATGAGTTAATCCTCATCATGGTTTTTCCCTCATTGGGTTTTCCACGTAAAATATGGTCTTCTTGTGTTATGAGACTTAATGTTAAACTATTACTTTAATCTACTATGTGGTGCAATAAAGTTTTAAGTGTTTGTTCAATGGGTTTGTTTGGATACTAACTCACCCCCCCCCCCTCTTAATATCCGGTTTATTCAATAATTGGTATCAGAGTTTTGGTTCCTCTGGAGAAGTTTAACAACTTGAGGGAGATCCTGCAAATTGAACAAATGGATAAAGAAGAGCTCTGGACTTCCCTTGAAGATCTTGACAAGGTTGGAATTCAAAACAGAGACTTGAAGGAAAATCTTGATGAAACAAATGAGTGTATCCAGAAATTGAAAGAGCAGTTAATGAAATTCAAGGAAAGATACAGAGAAGTGAGTGAGGAGTTGAAGCAATAAAATGATGAGAATACTAGACTAAAGTTGAAGATAGATGAAAAGAAGAAAGTTGAGGAATTTTTGAAAATAGTGATACAAAGCAAAGTTGATGTTTGTCATAGGCTTGAACAGGAAGTGATGAATCTAAAGACAAAACTTGAGAAAGAAAAACTTTTCGAAGAGGATTTCAAGACAAGCTCCACCAAGCTTGATGAATTGATAGCATGACAAAAACCTTCTAAAGATAAAAGTGGCTTAGGTAATGAACCTAATGGAAAAATGCAAAATTCAAATACAGTAAATAATCAGAAGACTCAAGAAAGAGGAAAGAAGAAAAGAAATTATAGAAGGAAACCACTTGTCAAAGAAACAAATGCACAAAGGTACTCATCATTCAATGGTGTTTTTTTTTTCATTTAAGAAGTTTGGTCATAAGGCAACTAATTGTACGTGTAGGCTGAATCAGTTTTCTAGTCCCTTCTCCAGACAATGTTATGCATGCAAGAAGATAGGACATAAAGCTACTGAATGCAAATCTTCGATTAGTCGAGTGCTGATGAATAAGTTCAATGGAAAAAGGATGAATCAGTCATTCAATGGTTATTTTTGTAACTTTAACATGTTTGGACATAAAGTAAATCAATGTAGAATAAGGATGAATGGAAATCAGAAAAGTCAAAGAAATATAGTCTGCTACTATTGCAGAAATAGTAGCTGAAATATCTCAAAAGTATGCAGAAATAGAAAAGGGGACTAGTCTGCTCCGGTGGAAGATGATAAACCAGTGGAAAAGATTGATAAGGAAGTATGGACATGAAAATCTACAAATGCTTAAATATCAACATACACCATTAGTAGCATGATTAGTATTTCAAAACAAAGCAAACATTCAACATCCATATGAGATAATATATCATGATTCAAGATGTAAATAAATGACAAAGATGAACAAAGCATGTAAAACATGAAATAAACCTATCCCATATTGGATTGGTGCTACTTAGTTGTGTAGGAAGCATCCCTTTCCCAATCCATGATAAGCAAGATTTCCAAGATGATAGATGATGAAGCACAAGATTGATTCTCAAATGAAGAGAGTAACCTTGCATAAAATGTGTTGTTGTTGTTTTGGAGAAATGCTTTGCATTTTATAGATTCAAGGGTAGGAGATTGAGAGATTTTGGATGAATGTGGGATTATTCACAAGCCAATGACAAGATGACACTTGTCAAGGTGTGAGAGGGTGAGGAATGTGCAAGTCTTGGCCAATGTGCCAATTTCAAATTTGAATTTGCATGAAATGACATGAAAGGTGCACTAAATGCCAAGTTTGACTTGTGCAAGAGACATGTGTAAGAGCATTTAATGCTTTGTTGGAAGGGACAAATCCTTTGGAGGGAAGATTCAAATTGGAAGAATATTCCATCTTGATGCCCTTTTGAAAGTAATTAGAAGAATTGATAAATCAAATAATTGATTTATTGGTGCAAGTGGGTGGGTTAGTTGAGAGTTTAGATTTGACTCAAGTTGAGTCAAAAACTGGAGAATGGGTGATCATGATTAGAGGTTAATTAATTTAGATTAATTAACTTGGAGGATTTTAGGAGTTTGATATTTTATTTAAATCAGTTTGATTTAGTGAATCAAATAAGAAGAACTTAAGGACTTAATGAAATAATTTGATTTATTTAATTAAGCATGATGAACCTTAGGGAATTAATCAATAAATTTCTTTAATTGATTAATAGCATAATTGAATGTTAATTAGAGTGGGATGCATGATGTTAGTTTTACATGTCTACATTTCACCCCTCTTTGAAGTAATGTACTCGTTGCATTGGTTCAAAGAGTGATGCCACTGATATTGAAATTGAAAAAATTCCTGATTTTTTCGGATGCCCCAGCGGAAATAAGTACATTGCCCCCTCAAGAGATTGAGCGAAAATATTGAGGTGGATCTCTCGATAAAGAGGTTCAAAATGAATGTGTGGATAGTTATACTATATGATAATGATGATGAAAATGAGATGTTTGGAAGATGCTTAGAATAAAAAATTTATATTATCCTAAACAACTTAAATGATTATGAAAATGAGATGATGTGATTATGTATGAGATGGATATGGCATAATTATGCAAGATAAGAGTGCAAATGTAGGATGGATGCATTATTAGTGTGAAATAGGATAGAAGAATGGGAGGGATCAACCCTTGAATCCAAGAAAATGTAGAAGTTCAACAATCCAACTTTATTAGAAATGATGATGAATGATCATGATGTATTGCTTATCCAAGGATGGGAGAGATAAAGAGCGTAACTTTCCTTATGTTTGATAATACACGTAGGTGTAATGCATCAAGGTATTAAGAACCAAGATGGCATGGTGCCTAGTGTGATGGAATTTGACTCAACAATTAGATAGGAGTGCTCTTGTTCACACTCGACATACAAAAACCTTGCTAGGATGGACCCAACAAAGCAAGTATTCACCAAATTATTTTACAAGAACGTCCAACAAGCACAACAGACAAAAAGATAATGATCATTACTCCATTCCTTTCTCTCTAAACCTTTTTTGTTTAGGCATCATCGAGAGGTCCTTGGAATGAGCGCAAAATAAGATAAGTCAAAAAGACCAAATAAAGTAAACAAACAAGCTAATGTTCTTCATACCACTAGCCAAGACTAACTATTGTGGGGTACCTGATGCTTATGTCCATCGTAGGAAAGCTTCATCCTAGGACATGTTGTGATCAGGGTTTTGATGGGATTGATTTGGGTGAAAAGCTATTGATATTCTGAGTTGACCAACTTGTTGACTCACTGATTTAGACTTTCAAGACTCTAATGATTAGAGTGTTCACTTTTTTTGAGCTTGCTAAACTTGCTTTTGACTGACTCACCAAAGGGTGAAAGTGACGATTATTTTATTATGAGTGATGACAATCATGGGTGAAAATGAGATGAGACAGTTGCACCATTTTGGTTTTTTCAAATATTTTGAGGCTGTTTTTGGTATTTTTTAAGATGTTTTACAAATGTTTCTAGTATTTTCAAGATTTATGAATGTTTTTGGATTTTGGTGTCTCAGGGGCCAATCAAGGATGGCCTTGCCTACATTTAAGCTCAGAGACGACATAATTCGAACTCCAATTGACTTGACCGCTAATGAGATAGATGGGCAAACGGATTGCCATTGCGACGGACGCCTAAAGGACTGACATAAATATGAAAAAGATGGACAAACGAATGCCCCTGTGATGGACGCCTAGCTATATCGGCAGACGGATGTCATTGCGACGGACACCTAAAATCCTAAAATGTGAAAAAGATGGACAAACGAATGCCCCTGCGATGGACGCCTAACTAGATGGGTAGACGGATGTCATTGTGATGGATGCCTAAAATCCTAGATTATGAAAAATATGGACAAACGAATGCCCCTGCGACGAACACCTAACTAGATGGGTAGACGGATGTCATTGCGAAGGACGCCTAAAATCCTAAATTGTGAAAAATATGGACAAACGAATGCCCCTACGACAGATGTCATTGCGACGGATGCCTAAGGACTGACCCTAATTGTCTCAGGGGATGATCAAAGATCAACCTTGCCTACGTTCAAGCTCAAAGACGACGTAGTTCGACAAGGTGAAAGACTGACAAGACACAATGATGAATTTTTGAAGATTTTCTGATAATTTGACATGTTTTTGGATTTTTGATGAATTTTTTGAATGTTTTTGGAATTTTGATGAATTTTTTGAATGTTTTTTGAGCTTTTTTGATGAATTTTTTGAATGTTTTTGGTTTTTCGCATGATTTTGATGATTTGGATGTGGATATGTGATGATATCAGTGCTCTGTTTTGAGATTTTGTTGAAAACCAAGCTTAATGTTGATTGATTAGATTAATGGATTGATAGTTTGACTAAGTGTGTTAAGTCAAACAACAGTGATAATGCACTTGTAAACTCTAGGAAGTTATGTTATCCCAAAGTAAACTCGTACAAAAAGGATAATTTGGCTAGGTGAGTTAAGCCAAACGGGGTGATTATGGATTTGATAATTTGGCTAAGTGTGTTAAGCCAAACAAGATGATAATGGACTTGTAAACCCAAGGAAGTTGTGTTATCCTAGAGTAAACTTGTGCAAAAAGATGATAGTTTGACTAAGTGTGTTAAGTCAAACAAGGTGATAAATGATTGGATTCAATTGATCAAGATTGATGAAGCTTGATTTGGAACAAATTTGTTTTGATGAAGCTTGATTTGGAACAAATTTGTTCTGATGATTTGATGTGACACTGACGTGTGCATTAGATGCGACTAATATGAACTGTTCAGATTGATGTTCGACAAAAGATAAAGCATGATAAGGAATGTTGTCTTCCTGTCAAAATATGCCTTGGGCTAGTGACTTGGATTCGTGTTCACAAGTTTTTTGGCCAATTTGATTTCACGTTCGCCAATGCTCGAAACACCACATAAGTGTGAAGATATAGATCAAGATTTATTCCTGAAGCAAGATGTAAATATCTGCCCCCATTGTCTAGCAATGTTTGAACAGTCATGGGTGGACTCTGGGATGAATGGATAAATGGATTATCTTGTGATAAGATAAGGGTGTTCAAAATAGAGGATTCTCATTCAGATAATGCTTCAAGGCTCAGATAGCATTGGATAGGATGGGATTGATGAAAATGACCCATGTAAAGATGTTTACCATAAACAAGTGTAAAGTATTTACCAAACCTTCATCAAGATCAAGATAAGGTAGATAGATAGCCATGGGTTGGATAAATGGTTCATGGATGAACGGATGATATGGCCGAAATGTTGGCTTTATTATGGATGTGATATGATGCTTTCTCCTGAACTGGCGCACGTAGATGCTCGATTCTCCACATGATGCCTGTTTGCCAAGTTTTCATCATGGTACCTGTCTAAAGCACCACCGAAGTGGTTTTCGCTAGAGGATGATTTTCTCTTTACTGTTTTCAATCCTTTTTCTGATTTTTTTTGGATTTTTTTTTTTTGTATTGCTGAGAGATTTTAAGCTGATGTTGAACCACCTAGTGGTGCTAATGTTGATGCTTCTTTCATAACATGCCATTGGTATCCTGCTTGAAGAAGCTGCTTTGCCAAGATATGTGCACTTGAAAGAAAATTTTAAGAAATTTGTTCTGCTTTTCCGATACTGGAGTTAACTTTGTCTTTCTGTGCACATCGCGATAGAGAGCCTTCTGAATCCTTATGATGAAGGGTCATTGCCAGCACATGGTCAATGTGAGAATTGGATATCATGTGTGGAGGTGTGGATGGAGTGTGTCTAGGAATAGTAGATCGATTGGTCGACAATTTGGAACCTTCAACTCTCCAAACTTGGGAAGATGGGAAATGATGGGTGGATATGGAAGTGTGCCTGGAATTAGGACCAACTTTTTGATACACTTTAAATGTCACTTGAGAAGCCTAATTTTTCTTTTGTGGAAATATTTGATGGATACCTTTCGCTTTTTTATTTTTCCCCATAGTTTCTTTGACTGATGGAGTTTGATAGGGATAATCTTTCTTTGTATTCTTTGGTATCCAAGTGTATTTGATTTGTTCAATATGCTTCTTAGCTTCTTTTTCTTCGATAAGTTTCTTCATGCTTCGATTCAAGTCTTTCTTTTGACATTGGTCCCAATTTGTGGATGGGGTGATGGGTGGATGAAGATTCGTGGTGTGGCGGGTTGTAGTATTGGCATCGATTTCATCATAAGGATCCTTCATGCTCCCTATGTTGACGTTTGCTCGAGATGAAGTTGCCCCCAGTTTTGTGGAAGTATCACTAATATATTTATATCCCTTGATTGTCGAATAACCAAGGCCTTGATGCTTAGGATTGCCAACAATCTGCACTGGTTCTAGAATACCCTGTTCGTGTAGGCCTAATCCCCTACCTTGATAATTCATCTACTCAAAAATTTTATCTGCAATAGGATATGATTTACCTTGGAAACAAGATGCTAATCCTTTTGTGCTCTGTTGTGGTCCTTCAAAAGTGTCAGCTTCTTTATTAATGAGATAGCTTTCCCTAAGAAAAGTAAGTGATCTAATTTTATAACTGATAGGATCCTCCACATGTGGGATGAATTCCGGATTGATAGCTTTAGCTTGATCTTGTGAAATATCATATTGTATTGCTTCTTCAAGAAGTGTTGATGATTCAGTGTCCTCATAAAACTCTTCCTCATGATTCAATTCATAGGATGTTGTTTCTGATTCATGATTTCTATAAAAACCTTCTTCATGATTTGCTTTTGATAGCTATCCAAAGGACATTTCTGATTTATAGCTTTTGTAGAAGCCTTCTTCATGATTTGCTTATGATATGTCTCCAAATTTTTCCATATTTTGATCATGTGTACCAATGTTAAGAGTAGGAGACTCTTGTTTTGAATGATGATCATCTACGTGTCCATCCAATGAAAGCATCTCATGGGTAGATGGAGGAATATGTGCCATATGGATATGATCATCATTTGCGACATCTTGTATAGATAAAAGAGTGCCCATTACATCATTGTAGTATCTTGGAGATATGAATTCTTGACTAATTCTGGAATTACTTTCGACATGTTTTTGATCAAGTGCTTGACATGGATCAATTTCAAAGGATGGATTGCTTCTAGTGGGTTCTTGGACATCGTCATTGGGAAGTGGCTCAATATTCTCTTGAGCTCTGAGTGGATTTGGATCAAATGTTGAGCGAGGGATTCCTTCAATATCTGTAACCATTAGGTCAAAGGATGTCAATACGTCTTCGGAAGGAACATTGCTAGACCTTGGTGATAGATTTTGATCATGCTTTGGAATACGTTCTTGAGATATGTCCTCTAGCTCATAAGGTGATGTAGAGACATTTTCGATATGATCATTGGTCGATGGATTGTAGATTATGTCAATGGGATCAAATAATTGTAACACATCTTGAAATAGATCACTAAAAAGTGGCTCTTGATGAATGCTAAGTTGATCACTGGATGGGGTAGAAGCATCTTCAAGATTTTGAACATTGTTTTCAACAATTATGGAAGAGAGATTACCAATGTCTTCAACCATAGGATCAAGTGATGTTGACATTTCTTGAATTGGATCATTGTTATGCATCATTGGTGAGTTTTGATCATGATTGGAAAGTGGCTTTTGGGGTGTGTTGATTTCATCGTTGGATAAAGTGGAAACATCTTCAAGGTGCTCATTCATGGGTAGATCTTGATCATTATTTTCAACAATTTTGGTGGGAATTTTTTGCAAGCTTTGCTGCATGAGTAAGGCTTGTGTTTGCTGCTGAGCCAACAATGCTTGTTGTTGGTCATGTCGTCGTTGTGCCAACAATACATTTTGTTGGTAATATTCCTATTGTAGTTGGTAGTCTTGTAAGGCTTGTTGATACGCTTCTTGTTGTGCTTGCAATTGAGCTTGGTATTATGCTTGCACTTGCACTTGCTGAGTTTGGAATTGCGCTTGTGCTTGTGCTTGTTGAGTTTGGAATTGCGCTCGTGCTTGAGCCTGTGCTTGTTGGATTGCTTGTGCCATATGAGCGGCATGTGCAGCTTGTGTGGCTTGTTGTTTTTGGAGTGCCTTTTTTTGGGAAGCTTCTTGAGCGGCTTGCAACATGATGGAGAATGAATTAATTATGTTGTTTTTTGGTGGTGGTGGTGGTGGATTGGGGATGGTGTTGATTGTTGGGATTGATTGGATGGTTGCCACTTACTGTTGTGATACTGATGGCAACATGGGATGATTTGGTATGATGTTTTGATTTGGCATTATAGGTTGACTTTCAATATTTTTGTGTTTGAGAATCATATTGCCTTGATTTAGGCAACTTTATTTTGCATGGTGTTACCCTCACTTGGATCAATACATAGAGTCGTCAACATATTTCTTAGATTTTGAACAACATTAATAAGATTTGCAAACATGTCTACACCAAAGTTTACTAAGTGTGGATTTGAAATGATTATGTTTGGTAAAGATGTACTTGGTATATATGGATTTGGTGGGATAATGTTGTTTGGAAAACTCATGCATTTAGTGTTTGGTTGATAGATTTGCAAATTTGGACTTGGATTTAAATCTATCATTGGAAAAGGTGTTCCAAACTTTAGATTGGGCATACTCACATTCGTATCGTTGAAGTTTGGAGGAGATAAATATGCCATGTTTGAATTGCATAAATATGAGTTTTGATAATCAATTGGAATTGTGACACTTGGATAGTTTGGTTGACTTGAATTTCTAATGATGGATGGATCAAGTTTATATTCCATGTCCCTCTTGTGTTGAGATCGAGTTTGAACCATAAAATGAAGATCAATTTTCAAGAATGTAAGAGATGAACCTCTAATCCTTTAGATCGGTCTAAACCTTAGCTTCAAAAAACAAAGAACTAGGATAATTGAAGGATCAAAGCAATGATGAGGATGAGATAAACGAAAGGTGAGTGATACGGATGAATGGAACTCTTAAAGAAACTTTGAAGGAAATGCTAAACGTTTTAGGACTTTGATTGATCGTGATTGGATTGATAGTTTGACTAAATGTGTTAAGTCAAACAAAAGTGATAAATGCACTTGTAAAATCCTAGGAAGTTGTGTTATCCTAGAGTGGACTTGTACATAAGAGGACGGTTTGACTAAGTGTGTTAAGTCAAATAGGGTGATGATTTGATAATTTGGCTAAGTGTGTTAAGTGAAACAAGATGGACTCGTAAACCCTAGGAAGTTGTGTTATCCTAGAGAAAACTCGTGTATAAGATGATGGTTTGACTAGGTGTGTTAAGTCAAACAAAGTGGTTTTGATTTCGCCTAAAAGTTTAGCATAAAAGATGTTCACAAAGTTTCCAAGAGTTATTGGTGAGGTGACTTTTGACTAATTTAATGGTTGAGAGATGGATGAAAGTGATTTAATTTGATCCTAGAATTGACCTAGAATAACACTTCTGCTTACAAGACCTCGGTGTTGAAGAACACGCTATACTTCCTGTGGGAGGAAAGCAAACCTTTCAAAAAGTTCAGGATTTTGTTGATAGTAAAACTCATACAACTCAGGATTGGTTCTTGAAACTTTTTTTATAAAAGTTGTAAACCAATCTTTCTCTGAATTCGAAAAGTCTCTCAAGATGCTCCTCACGAGCTTTCAGACTAAGCTTCTTGAACTTTGGTTTTGGGATCTTGATCTTGTGGGAGATCATGTTAGAAAACACATGTGTAATCCAATTTTTCTTTTATCTTGTCTTAGTGAATTCCTTTTACCAAAAGCACTTGCTTGATTATGTATTCAAACTGAATGTCTAATGTCCCACTTTTGTTTTCATCCCACAAGGTCCATTATGTGGAAATCAAGGAAGATAGGGCAAAAGTCTCCTATGTTTAACCTTATTGAAACCAAATGATGATAGAATTCTAGCACTTAGAAACCTCTAAGGATAGAATCCCTAGGGAAAGCAAGAGTGTTTAAATTCATCAAAGGTATTTGTCTCCTCAAAGGGATTTGAAATTTGAAGGTCCTGTGAATGTTCATTTTTCAAATGTTTTTAGAACCAAGCAATGTATCTTTCACTTCCAAGCACTTTACAACCCTAGGATGATGAGGAAATATCTTGTTGGGTTCCCACTTGGATGAATCTAGCTGTGCATATCTTGTGTGAATGGCTAAATGCTTGACCACACAGGCACCCCCTTATAGTGCACACACTTCTCAGGTCAACCAAGCATTAGTACCCATGAATCTCTCATGGCATACTTTTCATTTCTACAAAAAGACCGCATGTATAACGTGGGACTGCTTCAAAGGACATGACCTTTTGCACCAACAAAATAGACAAGGTTTTGGCCTTTTTCTAAACAAGGGGTTCTAATGCGGGCATTCCGTTCATGGGGGATTATCCAACATCGGCGAGAGTCCATTTCTATCCATCTCGTCGGAATAATCCTCGTGATTCTTGAACTTTCCTCAAGAATTCACACCTTTATACTGATTGGAAGTTGCTTGGCTTTAGCGTGTTCCCAGTTGGGTCATTCCCTTGGGTGAGTACTTTTTCCCACAAGGCAGGCCCTCTAAGATAAACAAAAGTGAGTAAACATATTCATAGTTCGATCAACCTTCATTGAGAAACAAAGGGAGATGTGGAAAGAACACCCTTTCCCACCCCCTGATAAGCAAGATTGCCAAGATGATAGATGATGAAGAGCAAGATTGACTCTCAAATGAAGAGAGTGACCTTGCATGAAATGTGTTCCCAATTTTGTGTTGTTGTTGTTTTGGAGAAATTTTTTTCATTTTATAGATTCAAGGGTAGGAGATTGAGAGATTTTGGATGAATGTGGGATTATTCACAAGCCAATGACAAGATTACAGTTGTCAAGGTGTGAGAGGGTGAGGAATGTGCAAGTCTTGGCCAATGTGCCAATTTCAAATTTGAATTTGCATGAAATGACATGAAAGGTGCACTAAATGCCAAGTTTGACTTGTGCAAGAGACATGTGTAAGAGCATTTAATGCTTTGTTGGAAGGGACAAATCCTTTGGAGGGAAGATTCAAATTGGAAGAATATTCCATCTTAATGCCCTTTTGAAAGTAATTAGAAGAATTGATAAATCAAATAATTGATTTATTGGTGCAAGTGGGTGGGTTAGTTGAGAGTTTAGATTTGACTCAAGTTGAGTCAAAAGCTGGAGAATGGGTGATCATGATTAGAGGTTAATTAATTTAGATTAATTAACTTGGAGGATTTTAGGAGTTTGATAATTTATTTAAATCAGTTTGATTTATTGAATCAAATAAGAAGAACTTAAGGACTTAATGAAATAATTTGATTTATTTTATTAAGCATGATGAACCTTAGGGAATTAATCAATAAATTGCTTTAATTGATTAATAGCAGAATTGAATGTTAATTATAGCAGGATGCATGATGTTAGTTTTGCATGTCTACAAGAAGAGGTTAAGAAGGAAATGAGAAAAATATGGAAAATGAAAGAAGGATCAAAGTCTTCTAATGCATCTATACCCTCATCCAGTGTAGATGAATCCTCTAGGAATTAGACCTAGCTTGGTCTTAGGGGGAGCTTTATCAGAAAACCAACTAAACCCCCAGAAATATAGTGTGTTAGGTGTTGGCACATGGATATATTGTGAAGAATGACAAAATAGAAGTGATGCAAAAGAAACTAGAAGAAAAGATGCAATCATGTTCATTTACGAAATAAATTAGGGTTTCTCAATGTAGATGGAAGAGAAGTTTGTCAGCTTTTGGCAATTAATGCAAACTAGGGGTAAATGATGAAATATAAAGGAAATCTTGTAAATAATTTTGATCACCAAATGAATTTAAAGAATTTGTAGAAGTGCTTGGAACCTTCTTGAAGCATCTCTAAAGCAATTGTAAGACCTTCGAAGAAATCATTGCGGTTGCTCGATATAGGTGAGAAAAATTCCCTATCTCATGACAACAAAGGAAAGGTAACTAAAGAATTTTTCTTGTTCAATTTTGAGAGCTATAATGGAAATCACTGAAAGGAATACCCCTCTGAAGTTGAAAGGAGTTTAGATGGATGAGATTGATCATCAAAAAATAAAGAAATTGGAATTAGGATTAGAACCAAACAATTTACTAAACATACAAACCCTAGGTTTGGATATATGGGGAGAATTCCCTTGGTTTGCCAAAAAATTATTTATCTTGTTCCTTCTAAGAAAAATCAAGGATGGTAGCATTATATTGGACAAACCCTATCTCATTTAGAAAGAAGCAATCGAAGCGGTTACCAGACTATGTGGTGTCGGAGAACTTCCTAGACAAAAAATAATAAAATACAAGGAAGCGGAGGAAATGATAGGAGTTGGCAAAGATCTCTGAGCACTATTGATCAATATTGTTTGTGATTCCTCGGTTAGGTATGTTGCATACAAAATTTCTTATAAAATATTTTTTGGAAATTGTGAAGGCTCTACTTCGGCAATTGCAGTTTATCTGGTGCATATAATTGTAAAAGAGAATGTACAATTTGATCTATGTAAGCTAATTCTTGAAAATATTAAACTGAGAATATATAAATGACACTGGGAGAAGGATATCCATTCTATTTTTGGATCCTTTCTTACATGTTTGGTGATATTTTATTTGAAATCTCTACTGGGAAAGAAAGATGTTGAGTGGGAATCTGGGATTCTCATTGCAAAACAGATAATCAGGCACTTGGAAATTTTGGAAGATAAAGAAAGTTCATGCAAAAAAAAAATCATATCGTTGTAGAATGTGATGAGCTCCGGTGAAGTCATTGTAAGTCGATTTGAGGAAGGTTCTTCCTTTGGGAGGAAGGAGTTGGAATTAGTCACTAGCGATTCCCCTCCAGAATCAAAGAAAATAAAATTTGACTTTGAAGATGTCGTTTCTATCTCTGAAGAAAATAAAGAAGAAGAATCTTTGGCTGGATCTGAATCTTCCAATCCAAAAGGCATCCGGTCCATCATAATACAAGGAAATATGAAGAAAGTTGGTGATGTATAGAGTACGGATTTTCCTATTTACAAAATTAAAATTGATGATGTGTTAGTTGATTATCTACTTCGTAAAGGTATTGATGTATCTGTTGTTTCTGAATTTTTACCTAAAAAATTAGTTGAGGTAGTTGAAGAAATAATGTTTATTGAAGGTCTGGGAGGACGTAAATTGGAAGTTTTAGTTGAAAACAAGTGTTCAAAGGAAAAGTAGAGGTTATCTGAACTAATTGTAAAGACAAAGATATGCATGAAAGACATCTACAAGTATTGTCTCTGGTGGCCTGCTGCAGTTGGCAACTTTCAAAGAAGAATTGAAGCAATAAAGCTGAAGTGAACAACATTGGGAGGAAATTTGATATTTTTTAGAACAAAGAAGGGAAGGGTATGTGCAGGATCATCATGGAAAAAACAAGCCCTTAAGTGGCAATAAAAAGATAGAAAATCAAAGTTAGACAACTTGATGTAAAAATTTGAATAAGTTATCTATATTATTTCAAAAAAATGTAAAAATAGAATCTGTATCAAATTGAATGTAGTTTCTAAACTACTAGACCTTTATTTTAAAAAAGAAAATCTATTTGGTGAAAATTTGAAATTTCAATGCAGTAGTATTTAAATTCCAGAGTAAAAATAAGAAGTAGGTGTCTTTCTGACCACCCTAACCACAATAAAATGATAATATTTTTTAATAATATTTTATATATAAGTAGAGGACTCATGTCCCGATGTGATGCATATTTTTTTATAATTTTTTTGCAAGTAAATAATTAATTATGATTTTTTCGTTACAACTTTTAAAAAATATAAAATCTCTTTTGTCTAACCACCTTAACTTGGTCAAAAATTCATGAAATTCATTTTTTTTTTTTTTAATCCTTAAGCATAGAATGTGACACATGTTTCGGATTCAAAAAATGTGATACCGTTTGAAAATTATATATGTTTTTCAATCAACCTATCAATCAAGACTTTATTCGTAATTCTAATAGAAAATGAATAATAATTATTTGTTAAATTCAAAGTAAAGCATAATTTATGTTGGTGGAAAGCTAAGAAACTCCTCTAAAAACCCTTTTCGTTTCATCAATTTTGGGTAAAAAAAATGTCATCAGCCACATGGGCCATCATATGGCTTACATATCGCCACTTTTTGGCCCATCATGATCCTGCACATACCCGGAAGCAAAGGCTGAGAATTGGTGAGCTTCAGGCTGAAATGATCATTGTACAAAGTAAAATGGATGATGTAGTGAAGACTTTTTGGCTTCTTAAGGAAGTGGTTGAGGTCCAGTTAGATCATCTTTCCGGAATACTCTCTGATGCAGAAGACTATGAGAAGCAATGTTCATCTAGAGATTGGTCATCCTCCTTCACACTATTGGTTGTATTGGATATTTTGTGTGCAAGAATGGATTCAACAATATTGGAATGGAAGGAATTGCTTCTTATGATCAAAGAAAGGTACAAAAAGGTGTACCAGGTAAAAATGATTTTTCTAGTTTGAGAAATTGGACACTTGAAAGCTTTAAAGTTTTGAATTTTTGAATGAAAATATTCAATTTTTGGATGTCACCATGTTTCTATCCTTTTTTTTGCCGCCCTTTTCCATTGATGTCAAAGGGGGAGAGATTTGGAGAAGACTTGGAGAATTTTGGGATGTTTTTGAAAGGGGGAGAATAAGGAGAATTTTGAATAGGACTTTTTGCACATGTTGCCATCAATAACAAAGGTGGATATTGTTGGAAGTTTTTCATATATTTTCATTGATGTCACCATGTTGGTTTGGTACTGGGTACCAATGTGAATATCACACTTATCTCATCCAATATTTGATCTAGTATCTTTGGTATATTGATCCAGATATCTCCTTCGATAATCAATATGATCTGAGGTTTTGGAAAAGGGATTATAATGGTTAGAAGCACGTATACATGTATTCTTGGATGTTCTTATGATCGGGTAATGCTTTGGCATCGGTTCTTGAAATTGCATTATGGTATTGAGTTAATATTTGCCGACATTGTGTTGGATAACATAGAAGAATTATTCTTGTGAAGACCAACAAGTTATCATCTTGGAAATATGTTTTGCATCGATTAGGCCAACCTAATCAATGCATATGGTTACATCAAGTATTTATACAAGATGTCTAGAGGATGAAAAGATGCATATGGCGATGAAGCAATAAAGGATAAGTAATGTGAATGCAAGCAGAAGAAGAAGTGTATGTATGAGTGAAGTGTCCAAATAGTGCTTGAAGATCAAATCATGTGAGTGAATACTCTAAGAATCAAAGGAATTGAACCTACACATGTGGTGTATCTTCTCAATTCAACTCTGGTGGTTAGCCATTCTATGTTTATTTTTTTGTAGGTAGTGAGCCTCCATTTTGGACAGTAAGTCCTAGTAAGCAGCGAGCCTCTTATTACCAATATTGATATAACTTTATTTACTGTGATTTAATCCTCACCATGGTTTTTCCCTCATTGGTTTTTCCATGTAAAATATGGTGTTCTTGTGTTATGAGACTTAATGTTAAACTGTTACTTTAATATGCTTTGTGGTGCAATAAAGTTTTAAGTGTTTTTTCAATGAGTTTGTGTGGATACTGATTCACAGCCCCCCCTCTTAGTATCTGGTTTATTCAATAATTTAAAGAATGATGCCTCATATTGTAGCCCTTTGTGATAGATTTTGATGTAATTTTATGATTGTGAGCCAATAAATATTTTATTGCTATTTATTTTCCATTGAAATTGAGTTCTAATGTCTATTTGAGAATTTAGCTACATGGTTGGGTAATAAATGTTATAAACATGATGTAAAATCTCATTAGATCAAAGCATTAAAAAGTGTTATGTGGAGTTCAAATTACCTCTAGAATTAAATATAGACACAAAAAAAGGTTTAATACGGCTTAAAATGATTTCACATCTATTCTAAAGACTTCAAATCTAGGGATGGTTTGAGGATGTTACATAGAAAAATCTAGGGAGATTTAGAGAAAGAAGCAAACAATGACTCAAGAACTCAAGGATAAAAGTGGGCCTATAATAACTATATTACACTAGAGGTACTTTAGATTTGTATCTCAAAGAACCCCCTAAAACCTAAAAAAGACTTATAAGTTAAATAAGACATAAATTATTATTAAAGACCAATTTATTAGGTTTATAAATCTTCCAAAGGATTATAATAACTACCCCTTAGTTACTACTAATTCTTAATTTAATTTAATTTTAATTCATAATTAAATACCAACTTAATCAACTAGTCGTATTTCATCTAGCTTATAAGTGTTGAATTCATAACTTCTCTTGTCATCATGGTGGTGATAACACTATGCCACCACTTATATGCTTACACTAAAAACTGATAAGCTCCCAATATTAGGATCATCCCTAGACCCAAACCTAAACTTAAAGGATTGATTCATGATGACCCTAATTATTTATCCCCTTTTTAGAATCAAAGGATTCATAGCTCATACATTAGTGATAAAGAGAAAGCATCCTCTCATTTTGTATAAGATCTCTAATCTCACTTTAAATCATGACTATATTCATTAAGTGTAAGATTTCAAGTTATTCCAAATACAATAGAATTATAACAAATTTTCATCAATTGGCATTTCTATACCAACTATTAGTGTACAAACATGCATAAATACATATAAGGGTCATATCATTCCATAGTTTCAAGTTCATATAGTGACTGGCTCAAGCATACATCACTAATGCATAGGGTAACTAGCTCATACACACATTACAAGTACAATAATGATGTTTTCATACACACATCATAGGTACAAAAATGACTAGCTCATACACACAGTACAAGTACAATAATGAATAGCTCATACACACATCATAGGTACAACAATTACTAGCTCATATACACATCACAATTACAATAGTCACAAGCTCATACACACATCACAAGTATAATAATGATTGGATTAAGAATACATCACAAATATATAGTGTGAACAATCCACACATACATCACATGTTTACAAAAATATCAATTGGAACTAAGAAAAGTGGATTCAGCCTATTGTATGCATCATCTCACTACCTAATTTACTAACACATAAGCCTATAATTTGATATCATCTAGAAAAGGAATGGAAATTCATTACATATTGCACTATGGGTCCCATCCTTTTCCCAATCCACCACCATCTATGATGATATTCAAGAATTTCATACTACCTGATGTCATCACTAGCAAAGGGCAAAATTATAACAATATATACAATACCTGAGGCCATTTACACAAGTACATAGTGAGTGACTACATATATATAGTGAGTAAATAACACATGTAGAATGAGTAACTAATACTTACCCTTTTAGTGTATCATAGTTAGAAAATTATTGTTGGTGTATCCCATACTACACCATGGTTACCATCATTTTTCTAGATCCTCTAGACTAGTTGTGATGATGGAAAGAATCCCATTCTACTTAAAATCATCATTGAATAAGGAGTAAGTGTAAAAAACACATCATTTAATGTCATTATCAATACTCCCACTTAACCATTGATTTGGTGGATTCTAAGATCAATCATCTTAAGCCATTGACAAGAATTATATCCACCTAGGAAGGAGTAGCATCCAACATACACAACCTCATGGCCTTGCAGATATTCTCAAGTAACCCCTTCACAATATTGGTAGCACTTGACATCAGTCAGCTTTATGTTAAAAGTGGTTACCTACTAACCCCTCTCACTATAATGGTCAATTTTGGATTTTGTTACTTGCATAGTAGTGGTGAAAACCATCCAAAACACCCCAATATTGTATCTAGGATAGCTCTTAGAAATATTTCACATTTGTGATACAAGTGAATATTAAATAGTCTATAAGATACAATAGTATCTCGAGGCATCAGTTATTGGCATAATCCAATGACAACATTTCGATTGCTCCAATATTAGACTCAGTTATGACACATGGAGGTATTGTATTCATGTACACATAGCTTATGCATCACAAGGGTTCACACATACTATTCAAGTGTATCTAGCTATGTACATCACAATCAAGTGATTTAAGGGATTACACATAGAGTACTATAGGTTTGGAGTTAAATTTAATAAACACATAAGAATCGCATTGAGCCCACATGAGTTGGCCTCTACTCAACATATACACATAAATAAATATTGACTTACAAAGTAATAAAACCCACTCAATTCATTCAAATTTTTATCTAGAACAGACTATTCAAAAATAAATTATTAGATAGTTATAAGGGAAAATTATCCAACCTTATGTTGTAATACTTATAGTTTTTTCCTATGAATGGAATAAATGATCCTACGAAATTTCATCCCAAGCTTTAAAAAATTAGGAACATAGATAAAACAAGTAGACCATCTATACCCAATAAGAATAGCCATTTTTAACCCCATTAAAGATCCTATTAGCCTAATTTAAATCACTAATAGTTACAAGTTATCAATTTTTCTTAACTCATTCATAGCCATCTAGGAAGACTCTAAAATTAGTGAACAAGATGAATAATTGGATGGTGATGATTAGCCAGCGATCGAAGATTTGAAGGATGAGGAGGAAGAAGGGCTTCAGAATATTCAATGTGAAATTGAGGAAGTTGTTAAGGAAGCCACATAAGGGCTAAATATTTTTTCTCTAAAGGATAAGAGTGTTGTTAAGCAGGACATGGTTGTACCCTTGGAGCCATATGCCTCACAAATCTATGAGCTTCAATACAATATGGACACGATGGATAGGGTCTTCAACAATTTAATGGTTATCACCCTAGGTATAATGCGTAAGACCATCTTTGGAATGGTTAGTGGCGTGACTAAGGCTAGGAAAGGTCATCACAAGCAACAAGAAACTCGGGAGGTGGAAAAGTAATTGGAAGCAGGTGTGACTGGGTTGATGGAGTGGTATAGTGAGGCTATGGAACAACTTGAGAATGAATGGAACCTTATCTTCTTTTCGAAGGAGTAATTGGGTCTGGTGATTGTTGTTTTTCGGTCTTTTGCTCTTTACTCTCTATGGGCCTGTGTGTCCTTCATAAAGTTAGTTTTGGTTTTAAGAACGTTGTTATGTTGGTTTATGGTTTTTATTTTTCTTTTTAGTCTGGTGTCAATCTTTCTATAGGGTAGTGATTGCTTATGTATCCTATGTTATTTTGTTTATTAGTTTTGGTGGCCTCTAGGCCTTGTTTTTTTTTGTGGTTGGGTTCAAGGACCCTTTCCCCTGCTTCTATTACCAAAAACAATACTTTCATCTATACAAAAAGCTTATATGGATTCTCTACCACATTCAAACATACATAACTCAAAATATTTTTCTAATTAGAGTGTTATCTATCATAATTAAAGTTATATGAGATATCACAATTGGTCAATGTATAAAAAATAATATACATATATCCATGCTTATGGAAATCCCATCTGCTTATGCATCTACCATACCACAAATAAGGTGTGGGATTGTATATGTTTGGGGATATTCACCATATTTTAAATTCAAAGGATGGTTTCATGAATATGGTAATATAAATATTTATTTTGTACAGTTACATCAACCCCCAACATTATACTATATTTAAATTTATTTTTTCAAACAAGAATGAATTTATCAACATAGTTTGAAAATGAAAGAGTACAAATATTAATCAAGAGTGGAATATCCTTGGTCTATTTTTTATGTTTTATCATTGATTTATTGACAATACCAAATAATGACTAGGAAACCCTTTGCAATATTTAAAATGTGGTTCATAAGAATTAGAAACACCTAAAGTGACTACAACAACCATGTTTCATAACCCAACAATTTTCTTTTAAGAGAATAAATCCTCCCATCAAATTTCTCCAAGAATCCAATTTTGGGTGTAGAAAATTAAATTCCCATTAATCATATAATTAAAAATTTCTAAGGTATTTTAATAAATATCTTTTTGGAACATATCTTTCCTTCTTAGTTTGCCATATTTCTTGACCCATTTTATCAAACATCTCATGTGCCTTGTCTAAGATTCCACATTTTGCATACAAGTTTACCATAGTTGTAGGGAGAGAGATTGTTATTATATTATTTTAACTATCATCTATTACTTTTCCTACTTGGTGGACTAAGATCTACATAGTCTATGCAATTTTGGTTAAACATTCACCTACATGCCTCATAGCCAGTTTTGGGATAACAAATACTACATTGAACTAATTTTTAATAAGAATTATGAATAGTAGATCATTTTTCATCATGAGAATAGAATTGAATATTAAGTAGTAATATGAGTCATTTTGCAATGGTGGGTGCCTATTCACAATTTCTTTCATTGATAGGATCATTGTAGCAGTCCTCACACCCATGGACTGATTCTCCTATCATTTTCTTTCCTTCCTCCTCTCAACCAACATTTTTTTGGCAGTTGTATAGTTCATTATCTTTGAAACATTATTTAGTGAATTTCTTCAAGTTTTCAATATGGGGTTTGTCTCTAAATTAAAACCATCCATGTCTCTTAGTTGTTTGCTAACTCTAGGAGTCCTAGGAACAGTTTGATGAGAGATATCAAATGGCCTAGATCTTGATTTTGGAAGCCAGTATCATTTCCTATTATAAGGCTTCAAGGTGATCAATGGGAATTATAACCTGAATAGTTATTTGAACATTTGAATGTCTCTTCTTCTTTCTTTTTCATCACCAAATAGAAGGAAACTTTCAATCTTATCTTCCTTGAATATTGAACTTTCTTTAAAGGAGACTATAATTCCTTCTTTGCATCTCCCTTCCTCTCCTTTCCATCTCCTAAATCTGCTCTATTCTTATTATTTGATGGAAGCCCATAACCTATTCAAAAGCCTTCACTCATACACAAGCAAGGAGGGCATATTCAAAGGTTGCGGAGTCAATTGTTTTACACCTATCAATTTATTTTCTTGAAAGTTTCTAAAGTATTTTCAATAAATATATTTTTTTCATATCATGAAACCATGGTACTCCATGAGACACTTTGTTTTATGTAGTGAAAGATGTCCATGCCTTACAGCTTGTCCAATAAAATAACTGCAATTGGACTCTCTTCCCTCTCGTAGTGCCTATACATATACCATTACTCTCTATCCCCATTTCATCCTTCTTTTTTTTTTTCAATATAATTATTTTTTCTTCTTTTTATCCACAATTATTCACCTTAATGCCTATATCTATACCATTACTCTCCATCCTCATTTAGTCCTATTTTATTTCCTTTTCAATATAATTATTTCTTCTTTTTTTTTCCCACAATTGTCCACCGTAGAAATGGCTAACACGGGGAATGTGACAAGGATATGCTTAAAAATTAAGACACACATTGAGAAATAATATCAAGTTTACTTAGCTTCAAGTTTGGAATTAGGTTAATCCAACACTCCCATGTGACATGAACCCCCATATTTGCTTTCTATTCTTCCTTAAAACATTTTTTTGGATGAATAAGTGGGAAGCAGGAAAGTGGGAAAAATAATCGAAAACACTACTTTCTACTCAGCACTCGCTAAATAGGAAACACACGAACTTTTCAAACAGATATTATAACACTTGTGTTGGAGAACCCGCTGCAAGTGTTGTAATCAAGCTGCTAATGGTAACTCAATTCCAGAATTTGATTCCCAACATTAAACATGTCTTTCAAAATGTCCAGCCATGTTTGTGTTTTGACTGACGAGTCACTGGTCTCTTTTCATTTAAAATGGGCTTCAATAAAGAAAATGATATGATAAATCAGTCACATTAGGCATCTAGAAAAATATCAATCGATCTTCTCACATAAATCAAATCAAATCTGTATGCAATAAACGATTTACAGGTAAAACCAATTTTTTTCATTTCTGTAAGCTTCTAAAAATGTTTTTCTTTCATGTTTGATAGTCTTAAAAATTGTTTTTCTTACTAAAGATTTGTTTTGAAATTTTAACAATCCAACCTATAAAAAGATAGTAAATATAAGCATATAAATCTCATATTTCTATTACCAGAAAAACTACATATACTAACAACTATTTTTAGTCTGCTCAGATAAAATGTCCCTCGTTAGAAAGCAAGAGTTCAGTAACTGCCAAAGTTTCCCCTCTGCTAAGCAAGTGTTCAGTAACTTCCAGAGTTCCCCCAAACTCTTCAGCAAATCAATTTATGGTCATGTTCATTGAAATGAATTATTTTCAGAGACCAGATCAGTAAATGATTTTACTGAAGGAGTTGGGAGAACTCGGGCAGTCCAGAACATAAGTAGATCTATGCATGCAAACTCATGAAGAACATATGGTTGATATATAGCCTTACAAAAGAATATACATAAAATCAAGTGGACAAGAATACTTGAGCGCCGAAAGAGTGTTGCATTGAACCTGGCCATCTTATTTTAGCAAGTTCATTGAATGTAGATGTCTTTTGATAAAGAAGCTACGCGGGAAAGAATCTGGATAATGGTACCATTCACACCAGTAAATATTCACAGACATCAGTACGGGTTGAAGTACTTTCGAACAAAAGTAATTTGATTTGCATCTTTTTCATATAGTGGCGATGGTCCCATAGTGGTGCATTATACCTAATTTTAATGGTTTATATGGTAATGTGTGTTATGTTAGCATTAGAAAAACTACGCTATTATATAATTAATATTGTGGATAGTTTAAATCATTTGTTCCATTATTGTCTCTCAAATATATATTATAAATAATTTTGAAAACAATATTATTTTTTGGGTTAAAAAAAATATTGATTGGAAGTCAACATGTGGATTTCTTGTTGTTGAACAAATTAATACAATACATGTTTATGTCAACAAATTGATATTATACATGTTCATATCAACTTATTTGAACCATCTACCTCACTATATTTTATGGAAATTTAATCAAATTTAATGGCACCTCCCCACATTTGACTCATACACCACTACATTTATTTAGCAAGAGTTGCATGGTTTCCTATATAATTAGAATTAACAATTGTAAAGTTTACACAACAATGTATTAAATGTTACACAAGAGTCTACCAACCACTATAGATTTAATAGAAGAACAATAGTTGCATAACTCTCTCATTTTTATTTATCTAGAAGTTGATTATAATTTATAGCTTCAGTAATTTTCAACAATTCCCTACAGACCTAGAATCTAATTTGACACCTAATTGGAATTGATTGACAATAAACTAAAAAAAATTAACACATCTACATCTCTTTTTGACATATATATAACTCTTCTTGACACATATTTGACATGTAAATGATTCATTTATTATAGCCTTAGTCCTTCATGAAGAAGTAAATTTTTTTAGAAATTTAGCATCACTTTGTATTACAAAGAATTCACTAAACTATCACATGAGTACATCGCTACCACTTTTGAAATCTCAAGCATCTCTCCTCCTCCAAAACCTAAATAGAGGCATGTCAAAGAACCTATATCTCCTCTAACAAAATTTTGAAATATGCTTTGATGATCCCTAAACACCTAAAGTTTATTAAAAAAAGAATATTTCTTCATTAGCATCATCAATAGCATTATTAATGAAGTTTTCTTCTTCATTACCATTGGTTGTACTCTAATTAGATATGTAACCCTTTTGCTATACTCCCAAGCATATTGTCCTTGCTTGCTACAATAGTAGTATTTCCCTATTTTTTTCCTTTCACAAAAAATGAGTTACCACCCATGGAATATATAATATTCCACAAATATTTCTCAATTAAGTGATGTTTTATTTAGACCTTCTATGTGTGGAAATTTTCTCTTAAAAATTTATCCACATACACTAGAGATATTCTCTTAAAAAATTTAAAGAACACTAAAAATATAGAGAGAAAAATAAAAGTCTCTTTTCAAATATAAAATAATTCTTCCTATAGCAATGTGGGAGCCAACAATAATGCTCCTCTCTTTCTAGATAGGCTCATCAAATCCTTTCACTATTGTTTCAACGTATTGATTCTCTCTAAAACTAAATGACTAGCTATCTCACTCTTGCACATGGATAATTAGAGGTAAAATTGTACATAGCCCTTGTGCACCACCATTATCTTCTTGAAATTCATTCAAAGGAATGTTACAAGGTAGCAACCACACTAGAATCTAGCATGGTGATCACTAGATCGCAGACTATAGGTGCCGCATCAATAATAATAAAGAAAAAATTATAATAGGACTAGTGAATAGAATTCCCTCTCACCACACTTGATAATGCCTCATTGAACAACACTACTAAGAAGCTTACTAGTCAATAGTAGAAGTTAATGGGCTATTTTATCTAATACAATAATAGAAGAGCAATAGCTACAGAACTCTTGGTTTTTTATATAATTGGAAGTTGGTTAAATTTATAGCTTTAGTGAAGCTCGAAAATTCCCTACAAACCTCAAATATAAAATGGCACCTAATTTAAAGTGACTCACAACAAATCAAAATCTTTTAACATATCTATTTTCTTCTTGAAACATCTATAATGTGTATTAACACATATTAAACATATGAATAATTTAATTATTCATTGTTATAAAATAACTCCTCAATAATAATGCATGTGCATGATAATAAGTTGTTTACAAGTGTATTTCAATGTTTTTATTCCAAAATTACAAAGGTAATACTTGAGAAAGAATTTTTTTGAGTCTTTTGTCATGTCTTCTAGGGTGGAATTATGACAATGGCCTTGTGTATCCTCGTTGATTCACAAGAGACATAACCATGGAAAGAGAATACAATGATGGTGTTATAAAGTAGGAATTGGGTATGTTGGCTATTTCTCTCCCTCTGAAATATGTATAATGGTATGAACGATAATTTGCTATCTATTTTAGTAATTGGTAACAATATTATTGGCCCACCCCTCCTCACTAAAAAAATATGCACTTCATTTGCATAATATTATTTTCTTTGAAATTTTCTCATGGGGATGATTAGTAGCAATAAATCTTTGAAATAGATTTACATTTTTCTAAAAAAGGAATAGTATCTTAGAAACTAAATTCAATTTTCTACAAATTTTGTTCTTAAATATTTTTCAAATTATGTTAATAGCTTATTCAAATTTTTATGTCAAGCTGTCTAACTCTATTTTTCTGAATTTCATTGCCACTTGAGGGCCTAGTTTGGACCCCCATGATCTTGCACTGACTCCCATAACTAATCATACCAATCCCATCAAATTCCTTGAAATCCACCTCAATATGAAGACAAGGGAAAAAAATAACTAGTAACAGGAGCCCCCATACAACAACATCCAACACCAACGGAATAAAACATCTCCTCCTCAATAAGAGAGTACTCCACCTCCATAGGAGTAGTCGAAGGGAAATTTGGGTAGAGAGAGTAGCAACAATCCTTATTAAAATAATCTTATACCAAACCCCAACACATTCCTTGTCAACCACCTCAAAAGGAAAAGAAGAAAAAATAGAAACATGGGCACCAAAAGTCCTCAAAAAACAACTCCCCAAACCCATAGTACCAAACAACTCTCCCAAGAACTCCACCTCGATAGGAGGCATGAGAAAAAATATGCTCCACTCACCAAAGCCAAACCATGGGAACAATGAATCCCAAAAAATAAACCCAAAACCCACCAGAGGGTTCCAAACTAGTTTCATGTTATTATGATAAAGTCTATCCATTTTTTTCTCTCTTATTGATTTGTGTGCATGTCTTAAGGGGTACATGCATAATCAAGCAAGCGTATTGTTACTAATTGCTTTTAAGTTGATGTGTAGTTCACAAGTTAAATTTTGGATTATGGTTCCATTTATTCCTCTTTTAGGAATTTTTCGTAGAGTATTTATATAATTTGGTGTACCTTATAATATATATTCGCATGGATAGAAAAGCTAGGAAAAATGTAATGGTTAAAGCCACATGCTATGCAATTTTCTCACTTGTCCTGTGTGTCCTAAGTATTTGGTTCTAGTGCATGGTTTTGACTATTTTGGGACCCACTTTGACCTAAATTCTCAAATTGAATCTTAGAAATAGAACATAAACCTATTGGAATTCTTTAGATTTTAGACTATTAATTGACATCCTAGGGTCGAATTCATTATGGAGAAAATTAACCATATCATTTGTATAGAATGTATTTAAAACTCTCCTATTCAAAATTTAACTTTCCCCTTGGGTTGAATCTAACAATCTTCTAATTATTTGTTATTAATTATTTACTAGGATAAACCATTCAAATTGTGCAACTTAAGTCACATATTAAAGGACATCACAACTAGCTCATTTCAAAATCATAATGATCGCTATTGCAATCATCATTAAGACAATCCCTCTTCATCTACCTATATGAAATAATTGCTCATCGATAATTCTTTAACTTTATGCATCAGATCTTCTATCAACACTTGCTAGAACCCTAATTTTTGCACTAGATTAAATTCTCATATCTATCACACTATATTCTATTTACACCAAATCTCAAGTATTAATCACCTAGAATCATTTTGCACACCAAAATCACTTTCATTCTTGCTTGTTATCTTGAAAATCCTTCAAAAATCATTGATTGTCAACACCACTACTTTTTATCATAGATCCAAACACCATGATGAATTTTTTTGTACTGTGAAATATATAATCGAAATTCATTTGTGCAAGTTAAAGTACAAATCTAACGGATAAAGGTTACTTCCTCAGAATGGAAATGACCTACGAGACAATTTTAGATGCTTTGGATCTTAATTTTTTAAAACCCCCAACTCTTTTATCTAAAACAATTCATTTACTATTACTTGTTTACATTTATTTATCCTAAATTATTTATGAAGATGTAATTTATTGCCTCACAGTAGCTGTTTGATGTAATTGTCTGGAAGCCGTGTGTCTGCAAAGACTTAAAAAGAACAGATCGGGTGTTATTGTGTGGTTTTGTATTATATATGATAGTGTCGTCGAGTAATGAATGGGCTTGTGGTATAATGTAATAATATTGAAATGCGTAAGGCAAGTGTCCATTCGGGTTGAAATGACCATGATGTAACTATTTCGGAAAGGTTTTTAGGGTTTGCAGATGCTATTCAAATCTTTATGACAAATGGTATTGGTGTGGTCGTTAGGAACTTACAATTCAGAACAAAATATTTATACATTTGTATTTACAATTATTATTTTTTGGTTTCTGTAAAAAAAATATCTCTAATAAACTTTTTATAAACATAACATTCTCACCAGTAGATCTATAATCAATTGATAAGTCCTTCGACACGCAATCAATTTCCTTCTGCTGCTATCTATAAATTTTCATCAGATACGGTCTCTCTTTGTTTTAGTTGTGTGATGCCTCTCTTTGAGTTAGGAAAACATTGTGACTTTAGTTTGGACACATTAACAATTTTTACTATCCAGCTATGTCAGCAACTCACTCATCCTTAATTTCCACATCTTATAATAAATCACAGCAGTATGATCCAAACCAAACTCAGTTTTTATTTTTAATTTTCCAAAGTGCGTCACTCAACATATATAAGGTTGTATAAAATATTATAATTCGATTCCAATTAAGAGTTCAAAATAGCTCAGATCTTGTTTCTAGCAAAATGAAATTTCTAAATCTAGAACCAGATTTTGTTTCTCTGTCAAAATTTCTGGATGTCTAAATTTAAAATTTATACTAATTTGCATTTTATTTTTTTATAGGTGTTTTAGGTTGAAACTGTTTCAGTTGAGGATCAAGGATCGACAGATATTCATTCCATCAAAGTCTTTTATACATTATTCCGACTATCTGTTAAGATGTTGAGACCTTACATTCAACAAGACTTGATTATGGTGGATTCATTCAGAACCATTCAATTTCACTAACAAATCAAAAACCCATTAACATAACACACACAATTTTAATTTTATGTTATTATTTGAAAACCATATACCAATGTTTAGACTGACAACAAATGAAATGCAAGGAAAAGAGTAATCGGTATCAAGGGAACAACGCAATTATTACAACGCAATTATTACAACGTAATTTCCATATCACATATCACGTAATACAGAGCATTCCAAGGAAATTTGGAAAAGAAACACAGGAACTAGCTTCTCCACACCCAGCTTGTTTCATATCTAAATCATTTCTACCAATAAAAACATATATATTTTTTTGTAAGAATAATAAAGACTAAAAGGTTAGCATCTGGTATACGAACAGAATTTGATTTATATTTGAGCTGCTCTAAGAGCTTCTAACCTTCAATGAAGAAGCGATACAATAAATCCCATTCATAACGGGCAAGCCTTCAGTGACTGTAAGGCTCCCTGAACATTTGCAGTAAAAGAAACTCATTGTAAAAACGTTAACCCATTTCTCTTGAAGCATCTGGAGGAACTCGGACGCATTAAAGCGTACACGATCAGTTCTCTTCGTAGCATATATCTAAACAAGAGGAAGGCTACAA
>VCHN02003617.1:0-13758 GCA_007115665.2 Sequoiadendron giganteum | reverse complement strand
AGTGGCTGCAAGAACAGATAGTGCCAGATTCTTAACTAATTACTGAACAAAAAATAACTAACTAACTAAGGACGAAATACTCGCCAAGTGGGCCCCCTTGGATGAGTATCCCCAAAAACAAATGTAAACTCAGATGCACGAACTTATAACTTAATTTCATTCATTGGAAAACATGAGTACAATCAAGCAACATGACTGTATTACTGAAAAACTAAGAGTGTGAGTACATCATCAGATTAAGAAACCCCTTGAGAAGGAGTATCTGAGTCTTATTTATAGAAGCTACTAATTAAGCACCTAGCAAGGCGGTCAACTCCGACAAAACAGGATTACGCCACTTTAGGGAAAGCATAAAAAATGGAGAGGTGGTTACGCATGCACGAAATCTTATCAGGCATGTTCACCTCAACACAGATCTAGCACAACAGTAATGCCTATATTCACTCAATAGAAAATTAATATCATTTATAAGGCGGTTACAACTCCAATTTGAATGAGGAATCTCCCACCATCAAGAGTATTCCCTCATTGAATGACCACCTTGTTGACCGATATGGCGGATGACCAGCTGGAAAATTCTTCCTTAATTGCAGGCCTCTAATTATATTTGCATGGCAATATTAGTACACACAACAACTACATATCTATAACTATCTTAAAGTGGCATTCATTAATCCACATGTAAAATTAACATAGATAGTTCATATAGCATGTCAATGTCATTTAAAGGTTATGAAAATAAACTCATGTCCAATGTCTATGGTTTTAAGGAAATATCATAAAAAGGTCAACATCCAAGCATCAAATTCTATGACAACTGCAGCAAATGGATAACAAATTGTATCAAAATTAAACCATAAACTGGACTCATCAAGACACAAAACCTACTATATTATCGACATGAAAACAAGATTGTCATAATCAGTTTGTTTGTAACATAAGCCAATGATCAACAAGAAAGCGTTTGATTGATGTGTGATATTTTTTCCCACTTCCCTCTCCTCTTCCTACATTTGAACTTCCCGTGTGCATGGTGTATTCTGATCTGGGGGTACCCCATGGTCCCCCTTTGTCCCCTCCTGACTCGTGCATCTCACATGCGGCCCCGTGTCCCTCGGGGCTCACTCCTGCTGGGACAGTGCTTTCACCTATGGGTCTTTCGAACACTAGTGATATTTTAGTCATTCCTACTGACTTTGTGTCGGCGGTGGAGATTCTTCCAAAAATTGGTTGGAAGGATGTGATCAATGGAAAACAAAACTCCACTTCAATTCCTCCTTTTTCTGAGGTTGTCACTACTTCCGGGACGAACTTTTCCATTCCTGATTCGGTCTATGATAGGATCCTCTCCTCCATGGAGAACACGGTTGTGGGTAGATTTCCTTCCGTCCAACTATGGATATGGTTCGAAAGTGGGTTCCTATGAAATGGTGTCTCAAGGGGAGTGTGGAGATCTGTGCTATGGCTGGTGGTCTCTTTCTTTTTCAGGTTCACAACAATGGAGGATATGGTGGTGACTCTTTCCACGGGTCCTCGGGTGTATGGAAAACACATCTTGGCTATGTGTCGTTGGAAGCTGGGGTTTGACCCTGTTGTGGACCTAATCAAGTCAGCTCCAATATGGGTTCGGCTACCTGGCTTACCTCTGGAGTATTGGGATGAAGCTATTTTCAAAATTATTGGGGATTCTTTGGGTCATTTTGTCACCACTGGCTCTATCACCAAATTGAAATCCACGTTATTTTTTGCAAGATTTTGTGTTAACATCTGTGTTGATAAAACTCTTCCTAGCACAGTCAAGTTGTGCTCCAAGTTTGGCAACTGGACCCAACCAGTGTGTTATGAAAATGTCATTGTCTACTGTCAGAAGTGTGCTAAATTTGGCCACCTTATCTCTGATTGCAAATCTTCTTTCTTTCGGGAGCCTAGTACCTTGAAGAATCTTACACCTCCCATGGAGAAGGTTTTACCTCCGAAGGAGGCCACAAGGTTCAATCCTCCAATTGCTTCACCTAACTTTGATAACCTACCACCTTCACCCACTTTGGTTGACCCACCGCCTAGTCTGGTCGACTCTGGTGTTGATCTAATGACTCTATCTTTAAATGAGTCTATTGTCAAACCCCTAGTTGTCCAAATGGCCCAGGGCTTTGGTTCTTTGGCTGTTGATCCCCTGCTTCTGACGGGCTCTATGGGGATATGTGAAACAATGGGTGAGGAAGGGGAGATATGGGAAGAAGAGAGTATCGAGGTAGTTGATGAATCAGTGGAGATTATGGAGCTTGAGAAAACTGCAGAAGAAGAAATCTAGACAATGCCAAAAAAAAGGGAGGACGAAGAAGGTTGATGTAGGAGGAGATTCAAAACCAAGAAGACCCAGCCAGAGACTCACTAGGATTAGAGAAACCACAAATGAGATTGCCTTGGGTAAACAGAGGACATTGGACATGTCCTCTAAGAAAGTTCAGAAATAAGAGTTATGTCATGCAATGTTCGTGGGCTCAACAACTCCCACAAACAACTTGCTTTTAAGAACTATGTCCTGGAACACAAGATTGATGTGTGGCTACTACAAGAAACCAAAATTATTAAGACAAATTTTGATAAGATTACTAAAAAAATTTGGCCAAATACTTCCTACTTCTATAGTGATGCTGAGGGGGCTTCAGGCGATTTGGTTGTGCTTTGGAACCCCTCTAGATTTTTGGGCTCAAAACTTTTTCACTATAAAAATTGTGTGGGGTCCTCCTTTTCTTACTTAGATGACTCTTGGTCTATAATCAATATTTATGCTCCTAACCAAAGGAATGTGAGGAATACTCTGTGGTAGGATCTTGTTGTTAAAATTAACCTCAATAGGGGAACTCGTTGGTTGGTAGCCGAGAACTTCAACTCTCCTCTCTTCCCTTCGGAGAAAAGCGGTTGCATGTTGGATTACTCTAACAACATGTCTAACTTGGCCAATTTTGTGAACTCTTCAGGATTGATAGATATTGATCTTATGAGCCAAAATTTTACCTGGTCTAACAAATGCTCTGGCGAACATTTGATTCAAGTTCAGTTAGATCGTTTTCTCTGCTCCCCCATTGGATTAATATTTTAAATGCTAATCTAAAAACCCTACCCAAAACGATATCTGACCACAATCCCCTATTGCTGACCTCAAATATTTGGCCTATTGTGGGCCCCATCCCATTCTGTTTTGAGATAATGTGGAATTCCCACCCTGACTTCAAAAATAAAATTGCAGAATGGTGGAATATCCCTGTTCGTGGCTCCCTGATGTTCAGTAATTTTTTCAAACTCAAACATATTAAAAACATGGTTAAAGTATGGAATAAGAGCGTGTTTGGGGATGTGTTCCAAAAAAAAATTGTTAGAGGAGGAATTGAGAACTTTACAAAAGAAAATGGAGGAAGGAGATGACAGTCAGTAGACTTACAAGAAGGAATAGGAACGAATCCTCAAAAATGAGGAAATATTTTGGAAGCAAAAATCTAGAGTCCAATGGCTAAAGGAGGGTGACAGGAAAACCTCCTTCTTTCATGTGTCTGCCATCAAGGATAGGAAAAGAAATCAAATTTCTAATCTAACTGATACTTCTGGCGTGGTGATTTCGACTCCTGCCTAGATTGGCCTTCTAGCTACTAATTACTTTCAAGAGGCTTACTCGGCCCCAACTAAGGTACCCAACTTGGCTTTGGACAATCTGTTACTCAACCACCTTCCAACCATCATCTCCCAAGATGATAATTTGGGGATTCTCAGTGTTGTTTCTTTGGAAGAAGTTTGGTTGGCTACCTTTAGTATGGGGACTTTCAAAGCCCCGGGCCCTGATGGTTTTCCCCCTGCCTTCTTTCAGTTATTCTGGGATACTGTGGATGGGGACCTTGTGCTAGCGGCTCATGATTTCTTCAAAACTGGTAAAATCCTCAAACAACTGAACCACACCTTTATTTCCTGAATTCCTAAGATTGGTGATCCTCAATCCATGACTAATTTCCGGCCTATTATCCTATGCAACACCCTTTACAAAATCCTATCCAAGATCCTTGTGAACTATATCAAGCCCCTCCTTGATAAACTCATTAGTCCTACCCAAAAATGTTTTGTCCCTAGGTGCCATATTCTTGATGCTACTCTAACCACTCATGAGCTTCTCCATTCTATGGATAGATGTAATTATGCGGGGATGGCTCTCAAATTAGACATTTCTAAAGCCTATGATAAAGTTATATGGGACTTCATCCCTAAGGTTTTGGCCAAGTTTGGGTTCAACAATTTGGTTATTAAACTCATAATGGAGTGTGTTAATACTGTCAAGTATTATGTTTAGGTCAATGGAACCCCCTTTGAGTTTTTCTTTTCTGGTAGAGGGATCAGACGATGTGACCCCCTATCTCCCTATCTCTTTATCATGATAGCCGATGTGTTGAGCAGGAAATTTTTTGATCTACTGTCGGAGGGCTCTATTAGGGGAATTAGAGTGGCTTCCTCTCTGGACCTGGTTGTGGTGCAACAATTTGTGGATAATACCTTTCTCTTTGGGAAAGCCTCTATGGTGGAAGCCAGGAAATGGAAAACCCACCTAAACAATTATGGTTTCTTGTTCTGGTCAAAGCATCAACTACAATAAAAGCATGATTTATTTCTTTAACAGTGCACCTACCTTGCAAGCCAGAGTGACTATGGTTCTGGGTTGTTTAAGTGGGACCCTCCCCTCGGTTTAACTTGGGCTCCCTCTCATGGTTAAGGAGGTCACCCTGGACTTTTGGAATTTGGTTTTTGAAAGGATTCAAAGGAAACTGGTTGGGTGGAAAGGTTTCATCCTAAGCCATGTTGGTAAGCTCTAACTACTCACTGCTGTCCTTCAAGGAATACCAACTTACTTCCTCTCTATTTTTAAGATACATTGCTGATAAATTTGAAAAAATCCAAAGGAATTTCCTCTAGTTTGGAACTGAGCATAAGAAGAAATTTTCTCTAGTCAAATGGGAAAAGGTCTGCCAGCCCAAAAATTGTGGTGGCCTTGGGATCAGGACTATAGTCAACACTAACAAGGCCTTGATGGCCAAG
This sequence comes from Sequoiadendron giganteum, assembly GCA_007115665.2. NCBI lineage: Eukaryota > Viridiplantae > Streptophyta > Pinopsida > Cupressales > Cupressaceae > Sequoiadendron > Sequoiadendron giganteum. The sequence continues at coordinate 8,682 of VCHN02003617.1, read as the reverse complement.
GTGGGTTGGGATCAGATAAGGAATACTAAGTGTAGCTAGGGTAAAAATATTAGAGCAAAATGCATAAACAAATTATAATGAAAAACCCTAACAAGCACAATAGAGCACACACTAGCATGAAAATCAAAACAAGAAAGCAAAGCAAACCAATCTCCCAGATAGATTTGATTTATCTTCATTGCTCTTCTCCACCTGCATGAGAATGCAAGATTTTGAAGGTTTGATTGTTGATTACTCAATTTCGCAGCATAACAATGAGATGAAAGATAATAGAAGAAAATAGATAAATAAGAAGAAATTTTGGCAGAGTAATGATGCTAGAAGAAGATTCTCCAAATGTCCTGAGAAAGGCTTGATTTATAGGAGAAGGTTGATTTGATTCGATGGCCAAGATTAAAAGTCAAATTTGTGATATGTGTGGCTAGGATTAAAAGTTTATTTTAGTGTCTATGATGCACATTAAGTGGATTATGACATGAGGCTAAAATTAAGATGTGAGGAAATAAGTGGGATTCTATTCTTTATTTTGGAAGAAAAGATGCTTATGATGCACAATGAATGGGGGTAAAAATAGGATGTGAGTGGGAATCTCACAATTTAAATAATAAAATTATTTAAATTATTTATGCATGTGAAGAGTTGTAGTCATGTGACACATGTTGCAATGTGACAATAAGTGAGGGATTAATTCAAATATTTAATTTGAATTATTTTGAGACATCTGAAGGGGGAATTAATTAAATAAATGAGATTTATTTAATTAATTAGGAAGGTGATTAAGTGGAATAAATGGAATAAGTGGGATAATGTAATGACCTAGGGTAAAATATTACAAGATGTTTTACAAGGTCATGTATCGACTAGGTAGCGTTATGACATGGACAATTTTTGGTGTCTACATTTTTCCCCTCTTTGAGATGATGTTTGAGATGGTGAAATTTATGTCGAATAACATCATTTCAAAGAAGCTAAGGTATGGATAGATGAAAAAAAGATGATGCTCCAACCACTTGAAGAAGTGAGGAGTATGATGAATGAAGGAAAGGGATGATAGAAGAATATGATGATGCAAAAGATATGAAGAAATGGGATGATGATATAGGATATGATAATGATGATGATGCCCCCTTGAGAGGATAGGCGGGTTACATAAACACAGATATTCTCTCGAAATGAATGAAATGATAAAGGATGGATAAGATGAATGATACAAGATAAGAAGTAGATGAAAAAGAAAAATGACACGCTATGCTGCAATAAAGTGAGCAATCATATGTTTGATATAGCACTAGACATTATGCACCAAGGTATAAGGACCAAGGTGACGATGTGTCTCGTGCCCTAGCATAATACAACCTTGTCTAGATACAAGATATGAATATTAGCTAGGAGTGATTCAGATTTGATGCAAATGCCAATTGAAATGATAAAACGCGCAAGCAAGCAAGCATGCACAAATGATACAAAAACAAACAAGGTATTGCCCCTGTCAAGTTGTAAACCGATGATTAATTGATTGATTGATGATGATGATAGTGTTGTCATTGTGGGGAACGATATATCCCTAGATCAACACAAGGATGATTGATTGATTGATTGATGATGATGATAGTGTTGTCATTGCGGGGAACGATATATCCCTAGATCAACACAAGGATGATTGACTGATTGATTGGGTTTACAACAAGATTAGGATCAAGACCAAAGGATATGATTGGATAATTTGGCAAGATTGATTAGCTTTGTTGGTATGGATTAAGGATTGACTTGCATTTGGATTATTGCTTGGAAGGATTGAAGATGCTAGATTTGAAGATTTGGATGATGATTGATGAATTAAATTGAGGATTGATTTGCTTGGAATGATTTTTATTGATTGGATTGATGAAGAAATGATTTAATTTGATGATAATGATTGGATTGATTAGAAGAACTAGTTTGATTAGAAGAAGTGATGTGATTGAATAATTTGATGAAGAAATTGATTTGAAGAAGTTGAATTGATTGGAAGAAGTGATTTGGTTTGATTTTATTGCTTGAATTTTCGAAATGTTTTGATTTTTTGGATTTTTTTGTCCAATATTTGATGTTTTTTGGATTTTTGGAATATGTGATGTTTTTTGGATTTTTGGAATATGTGATGTTTTTTTGGATTTTTGAAATGTTTTGATTTTTTTGGATTTCTTTTTCAAGACCTTTTTCTATTTTTTTGCATTTTTTTAGGACTTTTTTGAGATGTTTTGAGATGTCAATGGATGACAATTTGGGTAGCCTTTTTGCTAGATACCAATGACAAGGGAAAACCAAGTCTAGGTGCAAGGAGATAGGTGGGATTGATGGATGAAAGGGTGGGTGATAGGATAAGGGACAAAAGGCTCATGATAGATGGATCGATAAAACAGATAGGTCATATTGAATGGAATAGATGTATGCATCATAAGAGGGCAAGGATGTGATCTCCAAAGACTATGTTGCATAGGAATAACATGCCCCATTCTAGGTACAATACTTAGGAATTTTCATGGCAAAGGTCATGACACTAGGATAACGATAGGCTTGTTTGGAAAGATGAGGTATATCAAAAGATATCCAAAGCATGTTTTAACATTTTGCCCCATATTTTTATCAAGATCAAAAGGAGGAAGAGAGGATGAATGGACTCAATATGATAAGTATATGGGTATGATGGATAAAGATGGTAGGATATAAGATGGTAAGATACAATATGATAAGAAATGACATGATAGGATAGATAGTGCAGATGAGACAAAGTGCCCCCAAGTGTAAGTGGCATAGAAGATCAACCTACACATGATGCATGTTTATCAGGTTTTCATCATGGTACTTATCCAGGGCACCTTTTTACAAGGTTTTCACCGTTGGACGAAGGGATTTCTCTTTTCTTTTTCTTTTTTGATTTTATTTTTATTTTTTTAATTTCTGGATAGAAGGGGAATATGGATAGGAGGGACTCAAGTGTCTAGTTCCATGAAAGGTGATAGTCCCACTAGAGATGGATGTTATCGCATGGACCATGTCAAGTGTCATTATGCTCATAGATGTTGGTAAGGGATGACATGAAAGGGAGATGGAGTAGGTAGATGATGGGTTATGATGTGGATTATGAAGGGATTGATAGATTATGATGTGGATTATGTAGGGGAGATGAATGGGAGGCTTAGACAAAAGCATGGACCATAGGAAGGTGATGAGGGAGGTATGTAGGATAATGAGTGAAGGGTGAGGAGATGGAGGTATGTGGAATTGTTGTGAAATGGAAGGGAACCATGACCAATGGTTGCACACATTGTGATAAACGTTGAAGCTTTTGATGTGGAGGGGGTGTAGGAAGAAATGGAGATGGTTTCTTAGGAGATGGGTGATGAAGTGCTTTAGGTACCCACATAGACTTAGTATTTTTATGACTTTTATTTTTCTTGTGGGATGGAATATGAGATTCTTGAATAGAGTGGGAATGTGAGGTGGAAGTGGATTGTTGGGATTTTTGAGATGTAGATGCCTCGTTTGACTTGTTTTCCTTTTTCTTAGGGACCCAAACCATTTTAGTTTTGGCATTTTCTTTTGGAGGTATGGGCTTATATTGATTTTTGGATGGATTTTTCTTTGATTCTTTTATTTTGTGTCCTAGGGCATGAGGACCCTTCAGATTTTTTTCTTTATAGCTAGAGGCATCAATTTTTTTGCTTTCGAATCCCATGGGTATGGTGGAATGAGTGGAAGCTTCATGTTTAGACAATGTGTGCATTGATTGGTCATGATTAGGATTTTTAGAGGATTTATGGATAGGTGGATAAGGGGATTGGATAATGGGGATATTAGGTGTTGGGAGTAGTGTAGGTAGATTAGATGGAGGGTTATTAGGAGTTGGAAGCAATGGTGGAAAATTTGATGGTGGAAGATGTACAGTCACATGCTTTTGACATTTGTAAGATGATGGAGGAGGGATGGCAACATATGTTTTAGGCATATGATAGGATTTATGGTGGAAAGAGGACTTATGATGGATGGAGGAAGTACCACATCTTTATATTGGTGTCCTTGGGGTGTATATCCAAGGCCATAAGAGCGTGGAGGGACCTTGACATGGATGGGCTCCAAAACACCTTGTTCATGAAGGCCTAAACCTTTACCTTGATAGTTCATGTTTTGAAGCATGCAATGGACAATGGGACTAGGTGTGTTTTGCACACTAGACTTGAGTTCATTGTTAGATGAAGAAGGTGAAGTGGATAAAGGTTGTTGTTTTTCTAAGGAGGAACATTCATGAATAAAGATGGTTTGACCAATAAGACATGTTGGTGGATTTGAAATGGGGTTTATAGTGGATGTGGAAGGATCATTAGGATCTTGACTATGTTTATTTAGATCCACACTATTGGTTTGATATTCTACATTTACTTGGGAGGCATGTGTCTCATCATGACAAGTGGATAATGTGGGATCATGGATAGGACTAGGTAGGGGGTCTATAGGAGAAATGGAGGTTTCTTGCTCATGGATAGGTAAAGTGATAGGATCTTGACCATGGAATGCATAGAGTTGGCTAAGAGGATGATCATGGCCTTTTTGATCATAGGTAGGATCTAGATCATAGAGGGAAGTTTAATCATGAATAGGACCAATTATGTTATGAGTGGGATCATTAGAAAGGTGTAGATCTTGATTAGAATGAGAGGTTAATGTTTCCTCATGCTTAGGATAATGCTCTTGACATAGCTCTTGGGTTTGAGTGGAAATGGAAGTGGAAGACTCTAGAAGAGGCTTGGCATGCTCTTTATGATCAACAACATGAGGGCATGATGGTATTTGACTTAGACATATAAGATCAATAGGTTGTGGACCACATGATGGAGTTGGAAGAATAGAAATGACATTCAAAGGTTTTTTGGTAAGCTCATTAATGGGTTCTTGACATGGGAATGGTCTATTTCATGCTAGTATTCTTTGGAGAAAATCGTTAAAGGATTCTTTGGTTGATGGATTATTGCTTGAGAAATTGGATGGTGGTGTTGGTGTAGGACTAGTGTGCTTTGAGATAGACATTTTATTAAATGGTGATGGAGGACTAGTAGATGGAATGGTGTATGATTCCAAATTTATGGTGGTATTTCCCTTGTCAATAGCATCATTAAGGTGACCTAAGATTTAAACAAAGTTTTCATCATCACTAGGATCTACAACGTCCTCATCATCATCACTAAGATCTACAAAGTTCTCATCATCACTAAGAGTAAAGTTTGACCCACCTTGGAGGATATATGGTTTTGGATTATCTTCATGATTAGGTGAAGGGGCTCCTCGAAGTATGACCTTGGGCTTGTGACTGGAATTGTTAAGGATTAGGACCATTTTAGCAAGTGTTTGACTAGGATTAGGGTGATGATGATGATGAAATGATTAGATTGAATGACTTGGATTGATTAGGATGAAATTGATTTGAATGTGATTAGAAAAAAGGATGATTAGGATGATTAGAATGATATGTTTATGTGTTGGTGTTTATAGCTTGATATGGAAATTTTCAAACAAATGATTACACATGTACACACATGAATCACACACACAAGACACATAATCAAGTTTGAATTTGAAATTATGAATGTGATGATTAAGCACACACTTGAAGAAGACACATCAACAAGTCCTAGAACAAGTCAAGTAGGTATGGCCAATTAGGTCTTAAGCTAGGATGCACGAGGTTGACTATGGATAATTTGAAAGATAAATCTTGCCACACAGCTGGGAGAAAGGGGTAACCCACCCTTCACCTTCACTTCCCAAAGGTATAAAGTTCTTTGGGGCTTAGTCAAGAGTGACAAGATTTTAACTCCCAAAGAAGCATGTCTTTCGATTCACACTTTGATTGAGGTCATCCCTAGGGGTGATGAAATCCTCTAGCAGGCCTCCTATGAAAGGTATGACAAAAGCAAATCAGGTGAAGTGTTTTTGATCACACATGCACTTGATTCACACTCGCAATTGTTAATTTTCCTCTAGAAAATTGAAATGTGTGTAAAACAGTTCAAGCACTTGTTCTTTTTTAAACCCAAGGAAAATATGTGTGATTGAAAGATAATGATTCTATTTAAGCCTAATTTCAAAGTGTGATTGCAAACAAGATGTTCATTTTAAAGCTCCAAATTCAAGTGTTTTGCAAACAAAATTGATTGATTAAATGAGAGATAAAAATGATAGAATGAGTGCACCTGAAAGTTTTCGCTTTCCAATTTGATGTTTGTGAGTGGTATTGCTGCTACTAAAGCTCCTTATGATCACCTACAAAATAAAAAAGATGATATTATAATGCAGCCATAAAGAAAAGAAAGATCATCAGATAATTTCAATTTCAGATACATGTTTTTAACATAACCGAATTAGATTCGATTATTTAAAGATTTTATTGATCTGAAAATTAAAAACTGAAAGAAAGAACACTTGCTAATATTTTGAGAGCTTTCCAGAAATGTAAAGAAGTTAGAAAAATTTCTTGTTTTGCACTCAATAACGTGGATTTGTGAAAAACATACAAAAAATAAAGATCGGCGTATGTAGAACTTCATTTAAGATCAAAATCAAATCTGTAAAAAACAAACCCCTATTAAAATTGCAAGGGATTTCCAGAAATGTAAACGTTTTTGAAAAATTCATTCATTTTCGTCCAAAAGGACTATTTTATGAAAAAATATAAAATCATTATAACTCTTGCAAAATTCGTGATAAACCCTCAATTGTTTTACTGTAGCCTCTTGAGATGATTTAAAAGCATTCATGAAAATATTGTATAAAAATGTACAGCCGTTTGGAAGATATGATGAAATTTGTAAAACTTGAGGTTTTGTTTAAAAACTGGCAGATCTGCAATAAAAAGTTAATAAAACCTGCAAAAAAGAAAGTTAGATCCAAGGATTCACGTCGGGTTCACCAAATGTAATTAGGGAAAATTAGATATAAAACTAGAATAACAAGATATCAAAACCCTAATTAGCACAATAGAGTACAAGCAAACTTGAAAATCAAAAGAACAAGCAAATGCAAACCAATCTCCAAGCTTGAATTGATTTATCTCCAATGCTCTTCTCCACGGCATGAGAATGCATGATATTGAAGGTTTGAATGATTTGATATGTTGATTGCTCATTTTTGCAGCATAATGATAAGATGAAAGATAATAGAAGAAAATAGATAAATAAGAAGAAATTTTGACAGAGTAATGATGTTAGAAGAAGATTCTCCAAATGACCTGTGAAAGGCTTGATTTATAGGAGAAGGCTGATTTGATTCAATGGCCAAGATTAAAAGTCAAATTTGTGATATGTGTGGCTAGGAATAAAAGTTTATTTTAGTGTATATGACGCACATTAAGTGGATTATGACATGAGACTAAAATTAAGATGTGAGGAAATAAGTGAGATTCTTTTATTTATTTTGGAAGAAAAGATGCTTATGATGCACAATGAATGGGGGTAAAAATAGGATGTGAGTGGGAATCTCATAATTTAAATAATAAAATTATTTAAATTATTTATGCATGTGAAGAGTTGTAGTCATGTGACACATGTTGCAATGTGACAATAAGTGAGGGATTAATTAAAACATTTAATTTGAATTATTTTGAGACATGTGAAGGGGGAATTAATTAAATAAATGAGATTTATTTAATTAATTGGGGAGGTAATTAAGTGGAATAAGTGGGATAATGTAATGACCTATAGTAAAATATTATAAAATTTCTTACAAGGCCATGTATCGACTAGGTAGTTAAGACAGTGGGACAATTTTGAGGTTCATGTTGTTCATGTGTGTAATGGGACAGAATGTTTCATGCTTTTCTTTCTTGACATGGGCTGAATTATTTTGCAATTAGATGTTTAATGATTGAGTTTTAAGGGAATATTCACCCTCTTAGTATTCCAGGTGTTCTAATAATTGGTGATCAAAGATTGGTTCTTTTCGTTAGTTTAAATCACTTTGGAAGATATTGGAGGTTGAACACATGGATGATGAGAATTCCATTCCTCTAGAAGAGATCTTTACCATTTGATTTATTTATCTTATTTATGTCTCTTTAATTGGTCATATTTTGCACTACAAGCCCAATAAACTATATATCTTTTTTATTAATCCCTGACAAACTCCAAAGCTACGAACGATAATCTAATGACATCTCGCTGAGTGTCCCTAATTTTTGTTGGGGACTAAGATGCCACTCAGGCATCTCTTTGTCCTCAAAGGTCTTGGGACCCCCATTTGGCAGCCTCCCAATGGGCCCTTGGAATTTGTGCCCTAAGTTTCGACTTAGACTGACACCTAGGCTGCCTTAGTCCTTTGTAAGGTATTTCCTTTTCGAGATTTAATTTCACAAATATTGTGATTTATACCTTTAATTAATTAATTCGATGTGAACATTGACTATTGTGTGCAATTTTGATATTAAGCATAGATAAGTATAAATACAAGGTTCTTTCCACTCACTTTCTACCTCAAGCATCTCAAGTATTTATTCTAAGGAAATTTTAATAGATCAAGAGCAATTCATCAATAATTTGGATCCATCATCAAGATTCAATCATCATATCAAGGATATTGTTGCATCATGTTTGTTGTTGTGCTAACAATTGTGATGTAGGGTTTATGATTTAAGCAAGTTTTTCATGCAAGATC
>VCHN02003951.1:0-12954 GCA_007115665.2 Sequoiadendron giganteum | reverse complement strand
AATAAATCAATTTAATTGATTTATTTAAAAGCCTATTTTCTCTCAATAACTCTCATCTTTGACTTTTTTGAACAAAGATTATTCCCCCCAAAACCCTCAACAACATGCATTTATTGACATTTTTCAAATTTGAATGGGCACATTGGCCAAAACTTGCACAAGCTTTGACCAATCCCATCATGCCAAGTGGCTCTATTCTATTGGAGGGGATTTAGTCCCACATTGGCTAAACTTGGCCTCTCTTCTCTCAACTTCTTCTATAAAAGCAATGCATCTTCTCTCATTTCTACAACACAATTTGAAGGTATCTAAACTATTCGCAACTTGAGCTCATAGCAACTCATTGTCTATCTCATTTGGCTTGGAAAAAGGATTGGGAAAGGCCTCTCTCACCCCACCAAAGAAAAAAAAAGAAGAAGAAAAAAAAAAAACAAAAACAAAACAAAAACAAAAAAAAAAAAAAAAAAAAAGAGAAAGAAAAGAAAAGAAAGTGAAGAGTAAGAGAGAAAATATTAATAAATCAATTAAATTGATTTATTGATGCAAGTGGGTGGGTTAGTTAGAGTTTAGATTTGACTCTAGCTGAGTCAAAAGCTTGAGAATGGTAATTGTGATTTAGAAGTTAATTAATTTAGATTAATTAACTTAGGGGATTTTAGGGATTTGATATTTGATTTGTTTGATTTATTAAATCAAATGAGAAGAACACAGGGATTAAATAATTTGATTTATTTAATGAACCTTAGGAAGTTAATCAATAAATATTTTAATTGATTAATAGCAGAAATGAATGTTAATTTGTATGATGCCTGATTGTTATTTTTGCATGTCTACAGCGGATCTTCAAATGTCATAGCTCTTTTATTGATAAGATGATTTTCCCTTACAAAGGTGAGTGATCCAAGTTTATAAGTGATAGGATCTTCCATAAATGGGATGAATGCCTAATTGATATCTTCAACTTGATCTTGTGACATATCAGATTGTAGTGCTTCTTCAAGAAGTGTTGATGCTTCGCTGTCTACACAAAAGTCTTCCTCCTGACTCACTTCATAGGATGTTTCTGATTCCTGAATTATGTACAAGCCTTCTTCATGATCCATTTCTGATATGTCTCTGCATTTCTCTACATCTTGATCATGTGTACAAATTTTAAGAGTAGGAGACTCTTGTTCCTCAATAAGAGTATGAGACTCTTGTTTTGAATGAAGATCATCTACAAGTCCATCCAAAGAAAGCATCTCATGGGTAGATGGAAGAGTATGTGCTATGCAGATATGGTCATCATTTGCAACATCTTGTATAGATAGGAGAGTGTCCATTATATCGTTGTAGTAGCTTGGAGATACAAATTCTTGATCTTGAGTGATTTCAAAATTGCTTTCAACATGCTTTGGATCAAGTTCTTGGCATGGGTCAATTTCAAAGGATGGATTGTCTACAAGGGGTTTTTGGACATCATCCTTAGGCATGGGAAGTGGATTAATATCCACTTGTTCTTTGAATGGATTTGGATCAAGTGTAGTGTCAAAGATTCTTTCACTATTCTCAATCGTAAGGTCGAAGGATGTCAATATGCCTTGGGAGGGACCATTGCTAGGCCTTGATGGAATATTTTGATCATGCTTTGGAATACGTTCGTGAGATATTTCCTCTAACTCATAAGGCGATGTGGAAACTTTTTCGATATGATCATTGGTCGATGGATCCTAGATTATGTCAACGGGATCAAATAATTGTAACACATCTTGAAGTAGATCACTAAAAAGTGGCTCTTGATGAATGACAATTTGATCAATGGATGGGGTAGACATATCTTCAATGTGCTCATTGATGGATTGATTTTGATCATTGTTTTCAACAATTTTGGTGGAGGGATTGTCAATGTTCTCAAACATAGGATCAAATGATGTTAATGTTTCTTGGATTGGATCATTGTTGGGTATCGTCGGTGAGTCTTGATCATGATTGAAAAGTGACTCTTGGTGTGTGATGATTTGATCATTGAATGAGATGGGAACATCTTCAATGTGTTCATTGATGGATAGATCTTGATCATTGTTTTCAACAATTGTGGTGGGAATCTGTTGCAAGCTTTGTTGAGTGGGTAAGGCCTGCATTTGCTGCATAGCCAACAACACTTGTTGTTCATCATGTTGCTTTTGTGCCAACAATGCTTTTTGTTGTGCTACTTCTTCTTGGATTGATTGCAATAGTGCGTAGAATTCTGCTTGCGCTTCCGCTTGTTGGGCTACTTGAGCTGCTTGTGCTTGCACTTGTGCGGCTTGTGCTTGAGCTTGTGCTTGCGCTTGTGCGGCGTGTGCTTGAGCTTGAGCTTAAGCTTGCGCTTGGGCTTGGAATGCCTTCTGGTGGGCAGCTTGTTGTGCGGCTTGCAACATAATGGAGAATGAATTGGTCGTGTTGTGCTTTGGCAGTGGGATTGGTGGTGGAGCAGGAATTATGCCAACTGTCATGGCAGGTGGAGGGATTGTGGTTGTGACTGTGATTTGGGTTGTGGGCGGGGTGGTTGAGACAATTGGTCCTTGATGAGGCATGCTTTGGGAGACTTGAGGACCAATAGATGCATTAACCATGGTGATAGGAATGGTTACGATTTGTTGTGAGGATATGGGCAAAAGAAGCGGGTTCAAAGTGGTGGTTGGATTGCTTGGATTAGCAAAAATTTTGATGGTTAAAGGTGGAAGACCTATTCCAAGAGGTGATGCAAATGCGAAAGGAAGCAGGGGAAGGGATGATGCACCACTTTGGAAAGAGAAAGGATTGATAGCTTTCGTCGTTCCAAGCAAACCAACTTCCTCATGCGGTGGGGGAGTTGGTATGTTCAATTGATAAGCTGGTGTGGCGTGAAATGAGGATGAACCAGTGGGATTATGAAATGTGAGTGGGATGTAAGGGTGAAATTAGTTTTCCGGAATAAATGTAGGGGTGATGATTGCTTCTTCATTAGCCACAAGGCGGTGTTCTTGCAATTCTTGGAACATGGAACTCCCCTTGTTCACAATCTGGGAGGTTGGTGTGATTATTGAGGTGATGCAAGGTACTTCTTGATTGATGTTTGACAACGGGGATGCAATTGCACTAGTGCTTGTGTTAAGGTTGGGAGGGGGCATGTCCCCTCCTCTTTCTATTGAATTTATGCATTTGAACATAGCACTAACAATTTTATGGTTCTTAGGATTTTGAATCATTTCCATGATTTCCTCTGGTGTCATCCCTATGTTTTCATTTATGTCGTCCTCTTGATGACTCTCCTCTTGAAGATTTTGTGATGATAAGGGAGAGTTGCTTGGGGGATTGCTTGATCCTGCTAGGTTCACTTCGATATTTAGATGACTCATGTCCATAGAAGCTGATATGTCTCTGATATTCTCCATGTCCTTCTTGTGTTGAGATCTTGTTTGGACCATAAAAATAGGGATTTGTTCGATCCTAATCCTTTAAGTCCAAAAAAGAGAAGAACTAGGGTAGCTAAAAGATCAAAGATGGTGATGATGGTGATGGGTTAAAATGGATGAGATGAGTGAATGAAACCTTTGGAAAACTTTTTGAATGTATGTGCTAAACTTTGAAAGGGATTTTGATTTGATTTGATTGTGATAATTTGACTAGATGCGTTAAGTCAAACAAGATTGGTTCTGAAGTTGTTTTCCCTAGGAAGTTGTGTTATCCTAAGGGAACTTGCACAAAGTGGATGAATTGACAAAGTGTGTTATGCCAATGTTTTGGAGAACTAATAGACTTTAAGAAGTTGTGTTATCTCAAAGAAAATTTGTTCAATGATTTGAGACTATGTTGGCTAAGTGTGTTAAGCCAAAATATGATGATGTTGATTTAGCCCTCTAAGTTTAGTGTGATGTTTGATTCTAGAGTTCTCAAAAAGGTTTGATGATGAAATGAGACTTTGATTTGATGGATGAATGAATGGGAATGACAACTTTGATCTTGAACCTTAACCTAGATGTGACTCTCTCTTTACAAAACCTAGGTGTTGAAGAACATGCTTGACTTCTTATGGGAGAAATGCAAACCTTTGAAACAATTTGGGATTTTGTTGACAATAAAATGCATATAATGCTGGATTGTTCCTTGAGGATTTTCTGTAAAAATTATAAACCAATCTTTCCCTGAATTCGAAAAGTCTCTCAAGACATTCCTCATGAGCTTTTAGACTAAGCTTCTTGAACTTTGGCTTTGGGATTTTGATCTTGCGGGAAATCATGTTAGGAAACACATGTGTAATCCAATTTGTCTCTTTATCTTGGTTAAATGAGGTTCTTTTTATCCAAGACACTTGCTTGCTTAGGTTTTCAAACTATATGTCTAGTGTCCCATTCTCTTTCTCATCCCACAATGTCCTTTGTGTGGAAATTGAGGAAAATAGGGAAAAAGTTCCTTATGTTTATCCTTATTGGAAACAAATGATGATAGAATTTGCACACTTAGAAACCTCTAGGAATGTGATTCCTAGGGAAAGCAAGAGTGGGCAAGTTCGTCAAGAGGTATTTGTTCCCCACAAGGTGTTTGAATTTTCAAGGTTTTTGTGTATGTTTGTTTTCCAAATGTTTTCAAGATCAATCAATGTGTTTTTTCCAAGCACTTTCACACTCCTAGGTTGATGAGACAATACCTTGTTGGGTTCCCACTTGGATAAATCTAGCTGCGCATATCTTGTGCGAATGGCTAAATGCTTGACCACACTGACTCCCCTCCACAACACTCACTTATTCGGGTCAGCCAAGCATTAGTACCCATGAATCTCCCATGGCATACTTTCCATTTCCACAACAAGACCGCATGTTATGTCGGGCGGCTTCAAAGGACATGACCTTTTGCACCAACAAGATAGATAAGGTTTAGGCCGATTTATAAACAAGGGGTTCTAATTCGGGCATTCCGTTCAGGGGGGATTATCCAACATCGGTGAGAGTCCATTGCTGTCCATCTCGTCGGAATAATCCTCGTGATATTGGCCTTTGTTCCAATATCCACACTTATATCCCGGGTGGAAGTCGCTTGGCTTTAGCGTGTTCCCGGTTGGGTCGTTCCCTTGGGTGATTAGTTTTTCCCACAAGGCAGGTGCTCTAAGATAAACAATAGCGAGCTAACATATCCCATCGTTCACACAACCCTTGTTGAAAAACAAAGGGGAGAACCTCCGCAATATATCGTGCTCACACTCGCATGTTTTGTTCAATTTTAAAATGCCCAAATTGAAGTGTGGAGGCAATCTTTTATGCAACTTAGGGTCATCAAAAAGACTTTTGATTCTCAAGATTGCCGTGAAGCGTGAGAGAAGCGCATACGCCCTTTTAAATGACACTACTTTGCAAAAAAGTTTACAAAACACAAAGTACACATGTTCAATTTTAAATTCCTCAAAGCAATGATGAGTTCGTTTTAAAAGCACCAATTGAAATGTGAAGTTTGCCTTGTCCAATTTTAACCCAAATTGAAATCTAGTAAGTGTCTAAGGTTCAATTTTAACCAACTTTGAAAAGATCAAGTCATTGATTGATTTTAAGCCCAAATTGAAAAGTGAGTTGGCTAAAAACAGAAAAAAAGGGTAGTAAATGGAAGCTCCAAGATTGTTAAAACAAGCATTAAAAAATGCTTTTCAAGTCTTCAATTCCACTCTTTTTGCCTTCGTTTTTGCTTCAACCTTCAATTTCAATCTCCAATGCCAACCTTGATTTCAACCTTTAACACCTTGCTTTCAACTTTGATGTCAACACCTTGATTTCAACCTATTCTATGATGGATTGGTGCCCTCCATGAAGACGTGAGATATCCCTTTCCCAACCCTTTTCCAAGCTAAATGAGATAGACAATGAGTTGCTATGAGCTCAAGTTGCCTATAGTTTAGATGCCTTCAAAGTGTGTTGTAGAAATGAGAGAAGATGGCTTGCATTTATAGGAAAAGTTGATAGAAGAGAGGCCAAAATTAGGCAATGTGGGACTAAATCCCATCCAATAGGATAGAGACACTTGTCATAATGGGATTGGTCAAAGCTTGTCCAAGTTTTGGCCAATGTGCCCATTCAAATTTGAAAAATGTTAATAAATGCATGTTGTTGAGAGTTTTGGGGGCAATAATCTTTGTCCAAAAAAGTCAAAGATGAGAGTTATTGAGGGAAAATAACTCTTTTTAATAAATCAATAAATTGATTTATTGATGCAAGTGGGGTGGGTTAGTTAGGAGTTTAGATTTGACTCTAGTTGAGTCAAAAGCTAGAGAATGCTAATCATGATTTAGAAGTCAATTAATTTAGATTAATTAACTTAGGGGATATTAAGAAGTGACATTTGATAAATCAAATGAGAAGAACCTTAAGGATTTGATTAAATAATTTTGATTTATTTAATGAACCTTAGTGAATTAATCAATAAATTGCTTTAATTAATTAATAGCAGAATTTGATGTTAGTTAGAGCGAGATATATGATGTCAGTTTTGCATGTCTACACTTATAGACTCTTTTTAATAAATGTTTGGCCAACATTTTGGCAGCTATATGTTTAGAGCACAGATAGATGGGAGAAGCAAAAATAAAAAATTATACAATTACAACCAGGAAGATCATCACCACCTGTTGGGGATACAAGAGTATAGATCCATAATGATCAAGTTCACTTGTTGGTTGTTCACGAGAGCCAACTTGCTATTTATGATGCTTCTAAGTTGGACCATTTGCATTATGTGAGACCTTCAGAGCTGTTGAGAATT
This sequence comes from Sequoiadendron giganteum, assembly GCA_007115665.2. Classification (NCBI taxonomy): domain Eukaryota; kingdom Viridiplantae; phylum Streptophyta; class Pinopsida; order Cupressales; family Cupressaceae; genus Sequoiadendron; species Sequoiadendron giganteum. The sequence continues at coordinate 6,210 of VCHN02003951.1, read as the reverse complement.
CAAATTTAGCAAGTGATTATGATGTTAGCTACCTTTTGTATATGACTAATATCTCATTTTATTGCACTGCAGTGGATACCTCATAACTCTCTATCCTCTCCCATATCAAGTGCAATATATTCATGAAAACCTCCTATTATTTTCAAGCTTCTATGATGGTTCAGTAGGAGTATTTGATGTAGAGATCTTGAGGCCACATTGTCGTATTGCACCTTCTGCATATTTACCTTCAAGAATGAATAGGTAGGTTGGCTCAGGGAGGAAAAATTAAGTGATGTAGGGATAAATGGATCAAAAATTTTATGATTTAATGTATTCTTGACTATTTGTGCAGTGTGTATCCTCTAGTAATTACATCACATCCATATGAACCAAATCAATTTTCCCTTGGAATGACTAATGGAAGAGTTCATGTTGTTGAACCTTTGGAATTAGAAGGGAAGTGGGGTGTGGGACCTCCTCCAGATAATGGTATTGTTGGATCAAATCCTACATTAGGCAATCAAGGTTCAAAACCAACTCCAAGGTAGTTCATTGTATTAGAACACACAATACATGGTTCCTTGATCTACTTTTTTATGTTTACTATTTGCCTATTATGTATATTTTATGTAAATGAGTTGTTAGGTAGACTGGTTAATCCTCTTAATTTGAGGTTTTGTACAAATTGAAAGTCTCCCATAGGAGAGTAACTATGCATGTTTTGTTCTTAGGGTTTCTACATATTCATTTACAAAAATCCATTTTCTTTGTACCACGAGTCTTTGCCATAGTCATATGAAGAAAGATGCTTTAGATAGAAGCTATGTCAGTCTACTAAATGAGTATAATATTTTCTCAATTGAATCACAATTTTTGACATGAAGTTCAGATTACCTAGTGGACTACAGAAGTTCAAAATGTTTATTAGTGAAATTAAAATTTTTAGCATCAATGCAATAGTTTGTTTTGAAATTCATGACTGTTTTACATGAGCACAAAGATTGAATTTGAGTATAGATGCTTAAAATGTTGATTGACATGCATTATAGTGTTGATTTTTTGTATGCAAATAAGTTATTTGTTTTTAATGTAATATTCTAAAATTTAATGTTGGAATCTCATTTTGAGCTTTATATAAACTAGAAAACAGAGTAAATTTCATGTTACTTATCATTTTTGATATTGCTTGGTAGAATTGAAACATAATTGCTTGAGTTTGAACAGTACACAAAAGAGTTTTTTTAGATCAATTATTATTGTTTTTTGCTTTGAACAAACTAAAAAGGAAATTGCATGACATATACAATGATTTATAACTATAACTATTATTTATATATTTGTTTTATTGTTGTTTTAGTAAAGAGAGGGGAGATGATAAGAAGAGTTTTCTTAATGAATGAGAGATCATTTATATGTTCTATTTGATAAATATTTGTATATAATTAAAGTAAATATGCAAGATTTTTAACTTTTCAAATTTCAAAAATTAATTTTCTTCAATTTTATTGGCTACAAAACTTTGAGGATATGGGTGGATTTTTAGGAATCATAAATATTTTATCACAACTTTTCAAAGTTTTTCTACCACAAAGACCATAATCAAAAAAATATTTAGCAATTTTAAAGAATTTTTTTAGCTCTTCGATATTTGTATACTTGTTATATTTTCCTTTCTATTCGTTTATTTACTTGTTTAAATGACCACCATTCAATAAAGTACAATATTTTTAATGAAGATTTTTTTAAAATTAATTTTAATATTTTCAAGATAATATTAATTAAAATATTCATAAAATATACAATCTTTAAACATTTTCTAGTTGTTTTAATTTTTACTCTAATATTGATATTTATAAGTTTTTTTTGCTATATATATAGATAAAATATAAAAATAGAATAAATGATCCTTTTGAACATTTACTCTTAAATTATTATTTTAATCTCACAATACAAATATCATTAAATTATTAACAAAATATACAATCTAAACTATTATTTTTCAATTACCTATAAAGTATACAACTTAAACATTTAAAAAAATAATTAGATATAAGTCAAAAGATTCATAGATGTTCAAATAAAATTTCATGCAACTTTCATATTAGTATTGATTAGTGTAGAATTTTGTGTGTTGTCACTTGTAATTAATCTATTTGGTTATTTTGAATCTTTTTAGTTTTTGGATATGTCATGCCCATAATTTTTCGCTAGAAAAACCCTAGATTTTTATTTATTTTTCTTAACCATACATTAATCTAATTAACCACTCCTAGTATTGAGGGGTATACTAATCATGGTGTATGTTAAATTAAAGGGAGGAAGTTGCCACAATTAATCCTACAAACAATCTTAACTTTAAATTAAGTCAGCATCAATTAATTGACAAGAAATTCACACAATAATGTTAGCATCAAGTTAAAACAACAAGCAAGGATAACACTATCCTTTGACTTACCCATTAATATTATTATTATCCTTCTTATTGATATTTTTGGTTTGTTACTCATTAGTTACTAGTGGCATTATTGCTAATGGAGTTATGCATAAACTTGAATATTAATTTTGCTATTAAAGCAATAGGAAGACAATAATTAAATTGATAATAATAATTTGACAAATACCTCAAGGTATAAATTCAATTCCCTTGTGAACATTAATGGTCTCATTATTATTTAATCAATAAAATTATCATAATGTTACAACCTTAACAATGTATAATTAACTAGACGATGGAATTTTAAGCTAATATTGCACGTTAGAACACCATCTTTGTTAAACATCATCAAATAGTAATATTAGTAATAGACTTCCTTGCAAAGGCGACCTTAAATCAAAATGATAGTAATAAAGTTTAAATTTAAATATGAAACTGTATAGGATATTCATAATTCACAAGCTAATTACTAAATCTCCATTATATTTAATCATTAATTTTCTTCTTAATTATTATTAATTTAACTATTTAAAATTATATATGTCTACTCTATGAGATAAATTTAAAGGTTATAAAATTAAGCATTACAAATAAATATATATTTTAATTCTTCTACATAATCTTTATTTTATTTACTCAAAGGTTAATTACTAAATCCACACTCCATTTACTAACAAGTTAGTTACTATATTTCCATTCTATTTACTCAAAGTTAATTATAAATCTTTGTTCTATTTATTCATAAAAGATAATTACTAAATCACCATTCTATTTACTCACAAGTTAATTATTATATCTCCATCTTATTTACTCATAAGGTTAATTATAAATCTCTATTATATTTAGCTATAAAATTAATTACAAACTCAATGTTCTATTTACTCATAAGGTTAATTGCAAAACCTTCATTCTATTTGTTCATCAATTTTCTTTTAATTAATAATTTTTTGAAATAAGTATTGAATAAATAAATAAAATTTAATTCTTTTAAATATACAGATTTTCAATAACCAAAATATTACTAGCACTATTTTGTTTGCATAATAACAAATATAGATATCAAGTCACATACAAAAAAATGTTATGAATAGATAAAATATTAATACTGCGCTACAAATCACATTATTGAAGGAGAAACTATTACTGTCCTCCATAGTGATAATTTTAATATTGATGTTGTCCAAAATATTATATTTACCATCTTACTCTCCTTAGTAAATTCAAGAATATATTTACTAGAATTTTTAACCAATAATATTGATATTTATACCAATATTGCCATTTAAGATAATGAAAACTATTACTTTAAGATAATGAAAATTATTATAGCGTCCTTTATTACGGTTGATTTTGGCGCAACTTATTGAGTGAATTTATATTATTGTTTCTAATATAGGACTGCTGCTCACCTATCTGTACTCCTCACTCAAGTAGTTGCTGATATTAATGTCAGTCCATTTTTCCAAATCGATCAAAGATCTGTTAACGAGTTCAAATCCAAGCTCATTAATATCGTATATATATTTATATGTTTTATTTTGTTTTCCTGACGTCAAGATAATACGCTTGAAAAACACGATTGCTACTAACTATTTATTCATCTCCCAAATCAGCATGCCAGCCACGCCTGCTTGGCAGAATTTAATTCTGTAGCTGTCCTTTCCTGGAGCACTAGGAATGGAGTACACGGGATGGTAAGGGAGGCGGTACGAAGTTCTGACTTATCTGATACACGTTAACTTGAACTGCTTCCCAACGCCAGCAATAGTGACCCGATGTGACGGGAATCTAATTCTACAACTCTTATCTAATTATTCTACTTAGAGTACATCACAACACCAATTATTTCATTATTGCACTGATATTAATAACTCTGAATAGCAGGGGTAATGGTTCCTTACTGGAAGATACTGCAAATCTTATCATTACCATGAAACTATAGTATTTCCTTCCTTAGTGTCAAATCTGCTTTAAATAGATTATGGTTAAATTTCAAGCTCCGTTCACAGGGGTTGTGACCATTCTCATGGAGGCAGCAACATTCTTTTATAACACTATATACTATTTTCTTATCTTCATGAATACATAACAATGTTGTGGCATCTACCCGTAGGGATTTTAGGTCTCTCATAAGCCTTTAATATTTTTTTTTTTAATTTTAATTTTTTTATTTTTAGCTCAGATCAAGACTAACATAATACAAAAGCTTTGTTTTCTTCTTTTTTTTTTAATTGGTTAACAGATCTTGAGTAAAACGTTGCATAGTTGAAAATGAGAAACAAAAATAGTGGAGCATTTACCAGAAGCAACTATTGAGATGAGGATTTCGGCAGGTGGTGCTTTGTTCTCGATCTCCCATACTGCAACAATACCTCCTTAGCTCCATGATGGGGAGCCACGACCCCCCCCACCGTTATGTTTTTAGAATATTCATTATTTATCTATTTTTTATTATTATTATTATAAATACGTTTCTCTTGAGTTTTAAATAATAGAATCTGTATAATATTCTATATTTCATCACTACTTAACAAAAATGTGCAGGCTTTTTTTTCTATAACGGTGCAGTGATTTTTTTTGTTGACAGATATATGAAATAAGTTAAATATATATGTATGACAGGGATTCAAGTATCTATCCAACGAGTATCAACTCCAAAAGACTTCACAACTCATTATTTTTGGGATATAATGTTTGGATAGATAACACTTATTTAATTATATTAATAAATTTATTTCATCTTGGTATAAATATGGTGTAAGATTCTGATATCAAACTTGGACAAAAATGACATAACAATAGATTTTTAATCATGCAAATTATTTAATATACGAACTGCTTTGCAGGGAAATTATATTGATAAGTTTAGTCATTCACTAAAAGTCAAACTTAGACTCTGATTTTTTATTTTTTTCTTTACATCCAAATGCAAACTCTTTACATATACTTTCTATAATACCACTTATACATAGAAAAAAAAGACACAATTAATATTTCACTCAATAAGACCTCCTCTTTCTTCTTTTCATTTTACAATGAATACTAACCTTCAAACAATGAATAACACATAGAGAAACAAGGCTTGCTCTTTTCATTTCTTCATTGAAAAATATGAAACCCATCTCTTTTTTTTTGACTTGCAATATTACCACAATATTTGAAGAAACAAATGACTTACAAACTCATGAACAAGGTCTTGCTCTCCACCCTACCTTAATGGCATCATGGAGCCTCATAGGCTCTAGCCATACCCCCGAGCAAGAAAATTCTTTAACCCCAAGATGATAAATGGGTTTTTTTTTTTTAAATCTTACATAAAGATAAATTATTATAATATCAAATTACATGCCTATGGGTCCCTACTCACCATTTTCAACAATGATTCATATAAACATACTCACATCCTACAACAATAAGACAAGGGAAGTTAAAGTAGGGAATACTTATCTCTTTTCTTTAGATGGAAGGAATGAACTCTTGTATCCATCTTTCAACTCCCAGTGCATCCATCTTGATCACCATCTTTCCCAAGAGGTTGAATCCTCTCCTCTTCTCATTCTTTCTACCCTCTTCACTAAAGTTTTCCAAAAGGAGAAGTGGGTAACACCCCACTCCTCCTTCTTCTTCAAAATATATAGAAGTTTCAACTTGCAACTCTTGGATGGGAATGTGTGCAATGTACTTTCCTTCATAAATGAGGGTCTTTTCCTTATCAAATAAAATACATGCACTTGGACAACCCCTCCATCCTCTCCTCAAAATTCGTCACTCATCATTATGAGGACTTTTTAGGG
>VCHN02001174.1:0-24746 GCA_007115665.2 Sequoiadendron giganteum | reverse complement strand
ACTCCATCTGGTAGGGGTGTCCTCTTGCCCCCTCATTGTATGCGCTTACGGTTGAGGGTTTTGGCTACCTTCTGGCCCATGTAGTTTATCATCAGCGTGTCAAAGGGATTTCTCTCCCTAACTCTCAAACGTAGCTTGTTAATGGCCACTTTGCGAATGATTCCTTTCTCACTCTCCTAGAGGAAGAAAAATCAATCAATGTTGCCCTTGGTTGTCTCAACACATTTTGTTTGGTCTCTTGCTCTGCCATCCAATGGCACAAGACCTTATGCTATAGGAAATCTATGTTACCCACTCTTGTGTGGCTTCAAAATTACAATTGGAGGTGGATAGGGCAGGGAGAGATATTTTGTTTCCTAGGCATCCTTTTTTTCTTTCCAGGCTTCTCATATGGAGCTTTGGCAAGTTGTGCTCTCCAAGGTCGAACAGAAACTTTCTAACTAGATTAGCAAGCCTCTTTCTCTGGTTGGAGAATTTTAGGCGTGCTCTAAAGTTTTGGCGGCCACTCATTATATTACTCCTCTTGTTGGGCTCCCTCAAAAGCTGCCTATGGTAGGCTTGAAAAACTACTCTGAGATTTTCTATGGGCCTCCTCTGAAACCCACAAGGGTTTCCATTGTGTTGCTTGGGAGTTTTGTTGCCTCCCCAAAGATTTTGGAGGGCTTGGGTTGCTCTCCATTCAACGGCAAGGGACTTCTCTTTGTGTCATGTGGATTATCTGGGCCCTCACCAAAGATGAAACCTAGAAGATTCTTCTCAAGCATTATATTCATTCTGGATTTCATGTTCACAGACCTGCCTGGAAAGGAATAGGCTTTCAAACCCTTCTGATTATGAAAGAGCCTATTCAAATTGTTGAAACTTTTGTGGCCAAAATCATTTGGCGTGCCTGGGAGACTGTGAGCCTTGGCTCCGATGGGTCGGTGCTATATTTCGTGATGGAATTTCACTCAATCAATAAAATATTTGGTGGTCTCCTCTTTTTGAGCATAATGGTCAACCTTTGGCTAAATTGCCTTGGCTTAAAGCACTCAGCTTTCAAAAAAAATGGCATTCAGACCCTACAATAGGTCTTTCACCGACCCTCTATGCATATTATGCAATGGGATACTTTTAAGGCCCAGTACAGACTTCAAAACTAGGACCGTGCTACTTTTGACTATCTGATGAGTGCTATTCCAAAAAAAAATGCTTCATAAAGCTAGCATTCATGGGAACAAACCTTGGTGGAAATACTGGAAGTGGTTTCCAGATACTCCTATGAAGAGCTACAAGTCGTGGCTTGGTTACACGTGGCTTTCACCCCATTTTCCTATGATCCATAGTTTGAACCAGAGGTGGCTACTTCACTCTTCTACTCATGTTTGGCATAAAATATTTTCTGCCACTTGGTCTGCAAGTGTTAATCTACAGCTAGCCCACTTTACTTGGTGTATTATTTTCCAAGGCTTGCATGTGGGTTCTCGAATTGTTCACTTGGGGGTCTGTGACCCTCATTGCCCTTTTTGTGGGCAACTTGAAAACTTTAAGAATCTTTTCTGCTTTTGTCCCATAGCTCAGCAGCTTTGGACTTGGATTCATGACTTCTTTCGGCCCTTTCAGTCGGAACCTTTTTCTTGGCATATGGTTTTGTTGGGGGATCCACCTAGGATTCTTGCTAGGTTCACCCAACTTTGGCACACTTTCAGAGTGGAAATTATCTTCAATATCTAGAAAGATAGAAATACCTGCATATTTTCTCATTCTCAAATGGATATTAATGTTTCTCTCTATGCTAAAGTGATTATTTATTCTAATGTGTTTTTACAGATACAGGAGCAAGAAAACAAGGTTGCACTGGAGGTTGCTCACCTCCAAGTCCTATTGGACCACTGGGGCAATTCCCTGTGCACTATGGCTCAGGTCCTTGACTCGCCCTCCTCTCGTGGTCAGTCACCCTCTTAGGGCCGGTAGTGGAGTGGCTCCACACGTCCCCGCTCTCATCCTCCTACTCGGCGAGACTCTCACCCTCCTTGATGTGCTTGTTCTCCTCTACCATGGGGTGGTCAGGGATGGCCTTCTAGTGGTGCTTTGGGGAGTGGCAATGGTGGTTCCGGGTGGCCCTCTGATACTCCACCTGCCTCTGGTTCTGGGTGGCCAGATAGTGGTAAATTTTTTCCACGTCTGACGATTGCAATCTCACCCCAGCGGGAGGAAGAAGATAAAGAAAAGAAAGATGATGACAATGGTTGGGGTGCTCCTCCTGACGTCACTCCAGACCCCATTGATGTATGGGGGAAGAATATGGATGATAGAGACCCTCCCGACTCTTCTGGCACTACTTTGACCGCATAATGGCTTGTTTAACGTTTTCATATTTTATGCTCTTGGACTTCTGGGTTGGGCCCATGTGAATTGATTTTTGGTGATTTTTGGGCACTGCCCATGTGACTTGCGGGGTGTGCCTTTCTACCACCCACCCTTTTTTGTGAATATGTACTCTTATCTTTAATTAAATATAGATAATTGCCTATTCATCAAAAAAAATTTGATGTAATTATTTAATTATAGTGGAAAGTGGAAATAATTAAATAAATAAAGTTTATTTAATTATAGAGGAAAGACACTAGTGACATAATTGAATAAATATAATTTATTTAATTAATCAAGGTTAATTAAGAAATGAATTAAATGAACTAATTAAATAACTAAGGATTATTTAATTAATAGCAAAAGTATGACCCTAGATAATGGAAAAATGGTGTTAGCAAGTGTGTCACCAAAAAGTGTAGAGTTTGACACTTTTTGCTCATTTGGACCATTTCCTGTGGATTTTGGACCATTTTCAGCCTCTTTTTACCCCTTCTCAAGCCTTTTTCCGAAGTGTTGTAAGGTGTTGTAAAACATTTTGATACTTTCCTAGGCTTGTCATCACTTAACCAACCCTTTATTATGATATAATGACCCCTTAATCCTCATACAAGTCCTATCTTAGTGTGTTTTCATGAGACAATCCTGACGAACATAAATAATCACATTTTAATTCCCGACATTCAATGAAAATTTCCCAGGTGGACTAGGTCACCACCTTGGGTGACCTAGTCTCATGTGGCATAAAAATTGAAATAAACTTAATTTCTTTCAATATTTTGGTCTCTTAAACCCTAAGGTCAACCTGTATGGTGTTATTTCAGGAAAATTAGGGCATAACTTGTATAAATAAGCCTAAAAACCCTAATTTCTCATTAGATGCATCACTCAACTCACTCTCCTCTCAATCTCTCATCTCTCCTTCTTCTCAAGCAAGCTAGGGTTTGAGTAGTCTAAGCCAACAAGACATATCTCAAGAAGCATTCAAGGACTAAATCCTCCATTGCTGCAACTCAAGATCAAACATCATAGCAAGGTAAGCTCCATCACTCTCCTTTGTTTCATGCTTCATTACTTTATTTCATCTTCTTGGTTTAATTACTCAAATGGGGTTTGACTAAGGCAAACCCTTAATCCCTAACATTCAACAAGTTTTCCTTCTTTGTGTGATTTGCAGGTCTTGTAGGTAGATTTGGCAAAGAACCTAGGTGAAAGATCATAAAATAAATTTTCTAAGCTCTCTAAGTTTGAAGAAATCCTAGTTGAAGTTTGGAAGACACCCACGGATTAGATTCTGCACTTTCAAGACCGGACACTTGGAGAAGTACAAAACACAAACCTAGGGCTTCAGATTTCATCTTCTGGTTCAAAAAAATTCAAAAGAGGACTAGGTCGCCACTTTGGGTGACCTAGTCCCATTGAAGTTGTTTTCCTAGGATTTTGGTACATTTGGATACCCTTTTGGCTGAAATGGGCTCCAGAGCAGTTTCTCAAAATTTTCCCGACAAAGGACTAGGTCACCTAGTTTGGCACAAGTGTCCCTTTCAGATTCTGCATCAAATTCAGTAGCATTTCCAACCTCTACAAGTTTCCAGGTGCACACCCATTCCATCTCATTCATTTATGTAATAGTTTAGTGTACATTCTTAGATCATTTTGTATATGTTTGCATATCATTATGTGTATTCAAACATAGGGGTATGTGCAGGATCATGAAGGGTCAAAAAGTGGCAATGGGAAAAAAATCACATTTTGGATCGACTCAAAACCGCGGAAATGTTGAGTTGACTTTTTTTAGGTTCGGGTGTCAGTACATTGCTCCAAAGTAATGCCCAAACCTACTTTTGCAAATCGGATATCCTGTTTGAAAAGCCTATATAAATAAAAAAACTCAACTGTTAAAAGTCATTTCACACAATTTGGCCACGGGCGCATAAGGAGAAGAAGAAATCTGATATCTGATTTCACGAGAAATCCAATTTGAAAGGTAATTTTTTGGTTTTTTTAATGTTTTAATCAATTTTTCAATTAGATTCTTATAATTTTAAGTAGTTTTTACGAAAAAAAAATCAAAAGTAGGGTTTTTTATTGATTTTTATTAAAAACTAGAGTTTATAATGAATTTTTATTAAAAATTAATGTTTTTAAATGGATTTTGATTAAAAACTAGTGTTGTTGATGTATTTTTATCAAAAACTAGAGTTTGTTATGGATTTTTGTGAAAAAGTAGGGTTTTTTGGGATTTTTATTGAAAAACTAGGGTTTTTTTACAATAATTTCACTTATATTGTGTAATTTTAATTAGATTAATGGTTTTTAACTTTAATCAGGTATTATGGCTAAGAATGAAAATGCACAAATGTCAAATGCTCCACCACCTCCGCAGCCACCAATTGAAGACTTAATTGGTGAAAAATTGGGGCAATTGAGGGGAATTTGTGAAGTTTATAAGACAATCCCTCGATTGAGAGATATGACAAACACATTGAAGGAAATAATTAAAAATATAGAAACCCTTTCCACCCAACATAATGCCTTTCATTTTTGGCAAGAAGACATGAGGGAATATTATGCATGTGGATTGTCTTACGATGATGTGAAAGATCTCCAAATAACCAAAGCCCAAATAGCCTCTTTATTCATTAGTCCCCACACCGGTTTTCCAGTGAATTTTAATAAAACAAAAATTTCTATAAAATTGTGCATGAATAGGGACATTGTAGATAACTTTTGGGATCGTTGGTGTATGGGTTTCAATAAACCACCAAACAACAATTCTTATATACCATTTTACTTTATTAAAAAATTATATGCTGAGTTTTTGTTAGGGCATCATGTCAATTACTTTGACATTAAACCCTTCCAGAGTGTCGGTGGAGGTATGCCCCAAGATAGACCAGGGGAAATTAGAGTAGTCCCATGCCCAAATGTTCCCCTTCCTCCCATTCGTCCCCTTCATCTGCCACCTCCAAAATATCATCCAAATATTATCTAAGATGCAGCCACACAGACTATTCAGGCTATTCACTCTTTGAGTGGTCATTTGGTTTCGCATGCTTCTACAGTAGCTCAACCACATTTTGGTGATGTTGGTGAAGGCTCGAGTGTTGTTGCATCATCCTCCTCAGTTCCACATATTTGTGTGCCATATACTTGCACTATGTGTCGCCAAAAATGCTTGGGTCCTCTTGTACTACCCCCTGAGCATCCCTTGGACACTTCTGATTATGAGATCCATGGTGTGTACATTATAGATCAGTCACAGGGGAGTGGAGTGCACCCTATAGAGTCCTCTCCTGCTAGAGAGGGGGATGTTGTAATAGTGACACAAGTAAGATTTAAGTTGTAAATTCATAACTTGCATTTGTTTATAAATGAATATTAATAAGAGATAGTATCAAGTACTAATATTTATTTACATGGTCTATTTAACAGTTGATGTCTGAGGAGGAGCTCACATGGGTGACTGATAGCACTCTTAGGGCCATTTCATTTGGCTTGGACACACACACAGTATATATTTTCGTACTCACTTGTTTACATTTTATATTATATACTTGCTTGTAATTGAACTCAAATTGGATTGAATTAAGATTTTTAAGATCTTATATTGATTATACATACATCAACATAGATTGGTAGTTTCATATGTACTTGTCATTTTTATGTACACGCAATTATGAGCTATATAGAGTTGTTGACAAGTGACACACCGCCTAAAGGAGTAGGTATTGGAACACCTCAAGGAGTAGGTGTTGAAACACCTCGAGGAGGAGGTGTCGAAACACCTAAAGGAGATAAAGAAAAAGATCAACCTAAAGAGGTATGTGTTTATTTTATTTTTTGTTTGGTAAATATGTTCCTATTACCAATAATCGTATGCTAACTTGGATCAATTTTATGTTTTTATTCACATATATAGATTGGCATTTCAAAATTTGGTTTGGTATATTCTAGGACTCCTGGCCCTTTGAAGAGACATATATTTCAAGTAATCAAGATTTCAATTTTAGAGTTCAATTAAAATTCAATGTATATTGGTTTTGATGTTAATTATTCAATTTTAAATTATATAGTATAACTAATCTCAATTGTGGTTTGAATTTTTCTTGTGCAACTACCTTCAGAGCCAACGAGTGCTTCAAAGAGGCTCCATTTTGATTATCCACCAGTAGTTTAGGATGAGATAGACATTTTGGCATGTAAATTTTGAATACATATTGAGATGGCATATGCCACATTTTGTAAAACTTTGTTTGAGTTGGCGTCGATGCCATTTTTGTATATGGACATACACTTGATTATTGGATAATTTGATATATAGAAGTTGACAATCAAAATTTAATTTGTTCCTCATGTGCATGTTCCCACTGTACCCTCCTCAACCAACCAAAAGAATATGTGCACTGTTGAATAAAGTGTCCCTCCTTGTGACAATGGTGAACTACACCAATCAACAATAGAATGTGCATCACTAAATTTTTCTCCTAAAATCTTCAATTGCTCCTTAACTAGACCTCTCTTTACACATGCACCTCTTCCATCATTCTCCCCTTTCCCATGCCCAGCTTCAAAAAATCTCCAAATATTAGGTACACCCCTCTCTACATGCATTCTACTCAACCAATAAAACATATGAGCATTCTTGAATTAACTTGTGTAGTTTTCTGACCAAATGAGATGTCGTCCCAATGCTAAATCATGCTCCTGCAAGAACTCAAAAAAATTCTCGAAACAATGTTGGACATACTCGGACGAGTGAGATCTATCATCACTCATATAAAAATTATACTCTCTAATTATCTTTCGATCCTCCTCTGTAGTATCAGGTGCGCGTCTAAACGTTATGTGGACAAAAATAGCAATCTAAATGGAATTGTAATACTGAGATTGAACCTGGTTTTGTGGTTGCAATGTGTATTTTTTGGCAAAATCAACCACTGATATAATAGTGCCAATCAAAAAATATTCCTTACATATCCTGAATTGTTGATCCAACCACTGAGACCTATGACTATGCCTTGCATACTTGTAGAAAATATTGTCCTTAAAATCTAAAATAAAATCAGCAACACTGCATTCTTTTGTAACCTACTCGCATCTAGAACCTTCACCTCCACTCTGTAAAGTATATTTGACTATCTCATATCTCTTTTTCTCAACAAGATTCTTTCCAAATTCATGTTCGGAACCCTCATGAAAACATTGAACAAAATTTGACAAGCCACCACATTGTGAGCACTTCACATTTAAACAATCATTTCTATAGAAAAAGGAACCTTCATCTCTAGAACATAAAAATAGATCTAGCAAGTCCCTTGATGATTTCAGGGGAAGCATTGAACCACACTCCTGCAACATTTCATTAGTATGCAAATTAGAACAGATATAGCATAATAGTTCATGGTACATTGAAAACTCCACATGGTATTTGCAACAAGTATTACAAATCTTAAGAGGCACACAATAAAATGGCTTCAAACCTTCAAAATTCCTTTGCGAGATTTCCATATTTGGATATGTTTCAATAAATTTGTTGAACAAAATTGTTTGCCTTGATTCCAAGAAATGTTTAGGATGTGGTGTACGGTCTTGATTTCCAATTCTTAACTTTAAAACATCCTTTGCATTGGGTGATACTCTAGAGTTATCATGCCAAAATTGTTGAATTGTCTGCTTTACATTATCGGTTAGCTTCTTATCAACACGTGGAAGCCTCCCAAAAAAATCTCATGTATCATTTTGAAGAGGATCATCTATTCTTACTCTTCTTGCAAGTGCTCTATCCAAAGTCTTAAGATTTACGTCAAAATCAATACAATTTTGTCTCATAAAGCAAGCCTTTTTCAATTGATGTCTTATTAGGGTAGTTGTAATGACTCTCTGAGCAGCTCTCTTATCTTTTTCCTTATTATTTTTTCCAATAGACTTGAGAGCATTAAAAATATTTTTGACAATAATATAATTTTTTTCGCTCTTCTTGTTCACATGAATCTTCAATTTGGCTAGCAAAGGTCTCATCTTTTGCATCTTTAGCAATTGTACAAAAAGTTGGCATTGCTTGGTGAATGTCTTATCGCTAAAATATTGGTTGAAAATTCTTCTAGCCCATAACCGAATAGTTCGTGTTGACCTCTTGCCTTCAAAATTGTTTATAATGTTATCATCAATTTCAACTAACCATTTAGGGGTCCTTGAAGGTCTTGAATTTGGAATATGTATTTCCACACAAGGTTCTTCATCTCTCATGTAATTTGGTGAAACATAATTTACACGTGCTTCAATATTATGTTCAACACCTTCTTTTCCAACATTTTCACCTTAAACATTTTCAATATCAATTTGAATAATTTCATTCCCAATTTCAATATCATGTTCAACATCTTCAATTCCAACATTTTCATTATCAATTTCAATATTTTCATTCCCAATTTGAATATCATGTTCAACATCTTCAATTCCAACAATTTCAATATCAATTTGAACATTTTCATTCCCAATTTCAATATCATGTTTTGCATTTTCACCTTGAACATATTCAATTTCCTCTTCACTTGAAAGACCATAGGGCTCAGGTTCACCAATATTTAACATGCCTTCTCTTTTCTTCCTATGACCTTCTCTATCTCTTTGTCTATATTCTGATATTTGTTCTTTTGTAAGCTTTCTCTTACACTTTTTCTTCCGACGACTGTTGCTCCCCATTATACCTCATAAAATATGCTAAAAAATAATTCCTTATGACAAATTTGAGTACAAGATGCTACAAAAAGTTGATCTTTGTCTCTTCCTATCTGAAACCGCCCGTTTGTCCCCTACACAGTGCTGCAAACAGAATGTAGGGTCCGTTGGAATGCACAAAAACGGCCCACATGGGGTTTTTCTATGGCCCACAAATCCGATATCCGATCCAATCAGATATATGATATAGAAAACATTTTAAAATGTTTTGCAATGGTAAGATTCTAGCTCTACACAATGGAGTTTTTACAAATTGGATATCCGATTTGTCCCAACATAGACCTAAGGGTTAATGGTAGAGTGAGGGGGAGAGAGAGGATTTAGGTTTGAGGTAGAGATGGAGAGGGAGCGTGACAGGGAGAGTAGAAGAGTGAGAGGGAGAGGGAGAAAGGGAGAGTGGGAGAGGGAGGGAGGGAGAGGGAGAGAGAGAGAGAGAGAGAGAGAGAGAGATAGAGAAGGAGGGAGAGGAGAGAGGAGAGAGAGGAGAGAGAGAGGGTTTAGGGTTGAGTGAGAGAGAGGAGAGGGAGGGGTATGGGAAGTGGGAGAGAGTGAGATGGAGAGTGGGAGGGTGGGAGGGAGAGGGAGAAAGGGAGAGTGAGGGAGGAGAAAGGAGGTGGGAGGGAGAGGGAGAGAGAAGTGGGAGAATATATATATATATGGAGAGTGGGAGGGAGAGATGGAGAGAGAGAGAGAGAGATGGGAGTGGGAGAAGTGGGAGAGGGGGTACAGGAGATGGAGAGGGAGAAAGGGAGAGTGAGAGAGGAAGGGATGGAGATGGAGAGAGAGAGAGACAGAGAGAGAGAGAGGGTTTAGGGTTGAGGGAGAGAGGGAGAGGGAAAGAGGGAGAGGGAGAGAGTGATATGGAGAGAGAGAGAAGGAGCCAGAGAGAGGGAGAGGAGAGAGTGAGAGAAGGAGGAGAGTGGGAGAGTGGGAGAGGGAGAGAGCAAATGGAGAGGTAGAGAGGGTTTAGGGTTGAGGGAGAAGAGTGAGAGGGAGAGTGGAGAGAGGGGAGAAGTGATATGGAGAGTGAGAGAGAGAGGGTTTAGGGTTGAGGGAGAGAGTAGAGAGGGAGGAAGTGGGAGAATTAGGGAGAGGAGAGGGAGAGAGGAGAGAGAGAGAGATGGACATCAGATCATTTCTTCCCTTCCTTCCTTCCTTTCCTCCATTCCTTCCATCCATCCATTCCTTCCTTCCATCCATCCGTCCATTCCATTCCATCCTCCTCAAATCACCTTCAGGTCAGATCTTGGGATCAGATCAGTCAGTCAGATCAGGATCCTCAGATCCGATCAGGTCAGGATCCGGGATCCGTCAGGTCAGGATCAGATCCGGGATCCGAGATCCGAGATCGGATCGAGATCGAGATCCGAGATCCGTCCGAGATCCGTCCTCAGTCGGATCCAGATCCGGGATCGGATCACGTCGGATCCTCCGGTCTCGGGATCAGGATCAGGGATCGGATCAAATCCGATCAGATATGGCTTAGGGTCTGGAAGGATGGAATAAAAGGAGTTAAAGTGACTTAAAGGGATGAAAAAGGATGGATTAAGGGTATATAAGAGGATATGGCTTAGGGTTCATAAGAGGATGGTTTAAGGGTAGTTAAGAGCATGACTGAAGGGGATGCAAGAGGATGGATTAATGGTAGATAGAAGGATATGGCTTAAGGGGTCCTAAGAGGATGTATTAAGGGGAGTTAAGAGAGTGACTTAAGGGGATTCAAGAGGATTGATTAAGGGTAGATATGAGGATATGGCTTAAGGGGTCCTAAGAGGATAGCTTAAGGGGAGTTGAGAGCGTGACTTAAGGGGATGCAAGTAGATGGATTAAGGGTAGATATATGAGGATATGGATTAAGGGGTACTAAGAGGATGACTTAAGGAAAGTTAAGAGAGTGACTTAAGGGGATGCAAGATGATGGATTAATGGTAGATAAGAGGATATGGCTTAAGGGGTCCTAAGAGGATGGCTTAAGGGGGATTAATAGAGAGACTTAAGGGGATGGAAGAGGATGGATTAAGGGTAGATATATGAGGATATGGATTAAGTGGTACTAATAGGATGAATTAAGGAAAGTTAAGAGAGTGACTTAAGGGGATTCAAGATGATGGATTAAGGGTAGATAAGAGGATATGGCTTAAGGGGTCCTAAGAGGATGGCTTAAGGGGAATTAAGAGAGAGACTTAAGGGGATGCAAGAGGATATATTAAGGGTAGATATACAAGGATATGTCCTAAGGGGTACTAAGAGGATTCCCTAAGGGGAGTTAAGAGAGTGACATATATTTAATTCATATATAAACATGCATACATATAAAATTCAATTCAATTTAATGTACCTTCTTGTACAAGGTCTAAAACACGATCATAATCATCTGATGTGAACACTTTTAGATTATCTTCAATTATCATTCCATGTTGAACATGTGTCGATGTAGGTGTTAAGGCTCTTTGTTTCCATTCTTCAACCCATTCTATATTTTCACACGCCTCTCAATCACTTGCAATATAAAATTGACAAAAACATGCAAGCTCCCTTGTCCATATTGTCTGTGTGTTTGCATTCGAACTCTTAAATGAATGCCATTTTTTAGATCCATTAATTTTTTCACAATCTTGTCGAGTAAGAATTTTATTTTCTTCAACTAACCAAAATAAGCATCAAATTATTGAGCTCTCACTTGTTCTTGTAGATAATTTTGTATTGCACCAATCTACAATTGCACGTGCATCTATGAATTTCATTACATCCTCAAATTTTAGTTTCTCTCTAGAAAAATCTCTTTTCATGCATGCACCTACTCTATCACATTATCCTTTACCATGTCTAGCTTAAAAAAAAATACACATGTACTATCTATTATTTTCCTTATAAAATCTACATAACTGAACCGAAGATAAAATAGGGATGGAATTGGGATTTCATCTTATTCTATCTAGGTCATTCAATTATGTCCTAGGAATCCTAATTGGATTGACTAAAAACCTCATGAGGTGAGTCAATTCACAATGAGGAAGACCTAGGAAAGGGTTTCTTTTCGACTTTAAGGGGTTTGCCACAAAAAAATGCTCGAAAAAGACAAATGAACATTCAACCTACAAAACCTAGTTATGCAAGCTAAATGAGATATGTAAATAATGAAATTAAGCAACACCAAGTTAGGGTATGTGTACCTGGGAAGTCTAGAGATGCAATGAGGATTCTGGAAATGTAAAGAAGTTTTCAAAATATGCCTTGGAGGACTAAGAATCCCAAGATGGTGTATTAGTCCCGCTGCTATTTTTAGGGCAAATACAAAAAAATTCGGATGTCGGAACCAGATCTGAAAGAATCTCTAAAAGATATTCTTGGGAGGACTAAGATGCCCAATGTGGCTTATTAGTCTCACTCTTAATTTTTTAAAAGTCTGAATATGGTTTTGAGCTCCAAGGTTTGTGCTTGCTTCTTTTCGAATCTTAGGTTCTAAAACTTTTGGATCTGACTTGTAGGTGAACTTTTGTGAAGATGAAAACTTTGCAACTTTTACAACTTTTCACTCCAAGTGATCTTCAAGTCTTCAACCTAGATCTACAAACAAAAATATGCAACAAGGGGAAAACTTGTTGATTGTTATTCAATGGGGGTTTGCCTTGGTCAAACCCCTTGTTGGTAATTAAACCTTGAAATGAAATAATGAAATGTTCAGGGAAATAGTGAATGAACAAAATGTAATGCTACAACTCACCAAACCCTTGTAAAGTCTACAAACTTTTGTGAAATGGATACAATGGATATGGATCTTGAAATTCTTGATAGATCTTGAATTTCTTGCTTGCTTGAATCAAAACCCTACATCACAAATTTTAGCACAACAACACACATGATGCAAGAATATCCTTTGACATGATGCTTGAATCTTGATGATGGCTCCAAATGCTTGATGATTTTCTCTTGAATTCTCTTGGTATCATTAATTTTCCTAGGAATCAATACTCAAGTTTCTAGGATGAAAGTGAATGAATGAACCTTGCATTTATACTTATCTATGCTTAATATCCTAAAATTATATCACACCAAGCCGACATATGAATTCATTAAATGAAGGAGGCTAAATCCCGCTGAAATTTGAATTTAAATCCCGAAAATGACTCAAGGAGGACTAAGACACCCTAGGTGGTGTCTTAGTTCCAAGTGATGAAACTTGGAGCACAAACACCAAAAAGGGGCCCAATTAAGATTCCTCAAAATAAGGGTCTTAAAACCTCAGGGGGACAAAGACACCCTAAGTGGTGTTTTAGTCCCGACCAAAAATTAGGGAAACACATATCATAATCATTAGGATATCATTTATGCATTGGAGAATTTCGGGATTAGCCAAAAAGTGATTCCATTCATAGGGCTTGCAGACACAAAATAGGACCAATTAAGCCATAAAGAAGGATGAATAAAGCAAGGCGAGCCCAAACAAGTGTGAAAATGAAAGGTTATGTATTTTACTACACTATAATAATCAATAAAACATTCTAGAATTCTTGAATTGACCTATGCAATTATCCGACCATGTGAGATGTTCTCCCATTTGAATTCCTCTCTCTTTTAAACTTTTATAAAATATATCAAAACAATATTGAACAATCTCAGATGAACATAATCGATTATCACTTACATAAAAATGGTACTCTCTCAAAAAAATTATATTATCTTCTCTACTACCATCTACATTTCTATATAAAATATGAACAAATATGGCTACTTGCACTGAATTATAATATTGTGATTGAATTTCTTCTTATGGAGCAAGAGTATATTTTTTCGCAAAATCAACAACTGGAAATATAGTTCCAATTGGGAATGTGTTTTTACATGAATTAAATTGATTATCAAGCTAATGACCATATTGATAGTGTTTAACATATTTAGGTACAATCTTATCTTTAAATTCTTTAATAAATGAATGCACACTAAATTTTTCCACTATTAGCTCACAACGTTTTCCAATTTTTCCATCTTTTAAAGAATACTCAATATTTTTAATTTTTTTAACATCCACTAATTGTTGTCCAAATTCATGTAAACTACTGAAACAATGAAAAATTGATTGATTTATGGTTTAGGACATAAAAAAGCACATTTCACAATCATTCATTTAAGGAAAACCCTAGAGATCTCAATCTAATGTAGAAAGGGGAAAGATATCTAATGATATGGATGTCTTAGGGTCTGATTATAAACTAAAGAGGGGTTCACCACCAAGCTAGGTCTTGAAAAGACTAATGAAATGCAAGATCTAATGAAAAAACCTAATGATGTGCAAAGCTCAATTAAGTGACCTAGAAATGCAAGTAAATCATGATAGGAAACTATAAAATCAGAAGTGCGCACCTGCAAACCTGTAGAGGATTGAATGAGGATTGGAAATGTTGGAAATGATAAATTTAATGCAGAGTGGGAATCATATGCCATTTTGGGTGATTTAGTCCCAGACTAGGTTTTCTACACCAAAAATGGAATCTGAAAGTGCTTATTTTGAATGTCCTGAAACCCTAAAAATTGACTATACTGGGACTCATACACCCAAGGTGGCATATCAGTACCAATATGCTTTTTTGGAGGATTAAGACCTGATTCTACTCTCTAATCTCTTCTCTTTCATCCACACCTTGTTTCCAAATCTGAAACCCTAGTTTCAAACCTGTAGAATACTTTATGTGACCTTGCAAGTGAGGAGACAACTCTAACAACTTCCTTCAAGCTTGTAACCTTATCTCCAAAGATCCTCCAAGCTCCAAGACACCTAGATCTATAATTACACATGTAGAGAAATAAAAACTTATTGATTGTTAGTGAATGGGGGTTTGCCTTGGTCAAACCCCTTTGAGGAAATTAAACCAAATGATGAGATAATTAAATAATGACATGAAACATGAAACATGAACAATGATACCTTCAATGATGTCTTGTAAATCTACAATCTAACATGAAGTGGCCATGAAGAATGTAGATCTAGATCTTGAACATGGATATAAAACAATGCTTGCAAATGGATCTTCAATATTTCATCACAACACTAGCTCAACAATATGCTTGATTCTTGATAATTTTGACATGATGATGGATCTTGAATTATTTCCATAATTGATGAAGAAAGCTACCCTTGAATGCCTTAGAAATGCTATTGTAAACTCTCTTGATGCTCTTGTGAAGTCTTGGAATGCTTAACTCTTGAGTGCTTGACTTGATATCATGAAGGCTTAATATTTCTTAGGTGAAATAATGATTTGAAATCTTGTTTATATAGTAAATCCATCCAAGTTACCATTTATTAGACCCCAGAGGTTGACATTCAAAAAAATTGAATTTAAAAACCTGATTTCTTGCTCAAAACCCTAAAAAGGGGCCAAATGGGACTCATACACCATATGTGGTGTATGGGTCCCACCTAGGTGGGACTCATATTCCCAAGATGGTGTATGGGTCCCATGTGGCCTTTTTAGAGAGAGAAAGTATCGGGGAGTTAAGAAATTAAGTTTATTTGTTGATCTTGTGGGGATTTTGGTTGAATTAAGCCTTGGGATGCATAATATAGGGTCTTAGGGGCCTATTAATTATGATTTAAATGTCATAAATGAAAGGGGGGCCAAAATTAAATGTGAAAGTGTAAATAAATATACTTTACAACATCAAATTAAGGAAAAATTAGGTATATTTAGCTTAAAAGGGGCCTAAATACAATGTGAATGTTTACAACACATTACAACACTAGATTAAGGAAACATGAGGTCTAAGGGTCCTAAATTTAACGTGAAGGTGTAAATGTATACACTAAGTTACAACATTAAATTAGGGAAAAGTTAGATTTCTTTAGCTTAAAAAGGGCCCAACACCTAATGCGAATGTGTAAAACACATCACAACACTAGATCAAGGCGACCTTAAGTTCATTTTAACATTAATCATTCCCAAATCAAGTAAGGAAAAGGGATACTTTTTTGTTGCCAAATTTAACCACCACTTTAGTGAGAGGAGGAAATTGCTTCAAACTCACACTAAAGCAGACATTCAAGAGGGGTCCAAGTGTACTGATGTGGATAGTCTAGGATGAAAAAGATCAAGGGGTGGTCAAGTCCCCAAGATCTAAGATCCTATGTCAAAATGACATAAGCACAAAAGTACATGCATAAGGTGTATGATTTGTAGAAAAAAAAGATACACAAACATAAAATGCCAATGACTAAGAGATAAAAACAAAAACAAACAAAAATAAAAATAGGTGGATCAAGCTTCAACCATTTAACCAACATGATGTGGATCGAATATAAGTTGTTTGTCCAAAGATGCACGCTCACTCTGAGGCAACGCAAATTTAAGTTGTCTATTGGGTGAGTAATCCAAGAGAGTGAGACACATACACATAGTCGGTATGCACTCACAACACACACGAGTGGGTAAGGGAAAGTCATGCCTCAGATTAGCTTCCCATCCAACCAGACCAAAGTTATACCTCCTAATAAATTTGGTAAGGTTCCACGCAATAATGAACTTCGAGCTCCATGAGGCAAGCAAAGCTTCGTATCCTTGAAAATCATGAAGAAAAAAAATGGCTCCACGAGCAAGCAAAGTGTGTTATGCAAGGTGGCCATATAACCGATGTTGTAAATGCAAAATAGTTTAAGGAATGT
This sequence comes from Sequoiadendron giganteum, assembly GCA_007115665.2. Lineage (NCBI taxonomy): Eukaryota > Viridiplantae > Streptophyta > Pinopsida > Cupressales > Cupressaceae > Sequoiadendron > Sequoiadendron giganteum. The sequence goes on along the minus strand of VCHN02001174.1, from coordinate 7,999 downwards.
TCAAAGGGATTTTTCTTAGTTCATGTAAGGTCTCTTCTTAAGGAAAATTGTGCCTAATGTCTCCAAGAGAGGACAAGTCAAAGAAATATCTTGCTCTCGAAGGAAATCAAACCCAATGACATCACCAAGAAAAGGATGCATCACAAGAAGAAAGAAAATTGCCCCCACTTTAAAGCGGTTGCTAACACCATTATGGTGATAAATTTCTTTAAAGTAGAAGAAGAAATGAGAACTCATTTGGAAAGCCCTATGCTAAGTCATATGTTTCCAATAAACTACACCATGAAAAGAGAAGGGGTTGCTCCCAAAATGTATAACTCAGTACATCACATGTGATCCAACTTAAGGCATGTCATCCAAATCTTGAGCTTACTCTTATATATACATGAAAGCTAATCAATTAGCCCAAAGAGACAACTAAAAGTGGCATACTGGGACAAAGCTACCTAACCCCTTGCCCCCACTTAGTGCAGGACAAGGATGAGCTGAAATGATTGATGAGAAACATGCTAGAGTGAAAATTAGTATCAATTAGAGGAATTAGGTTTTTCAACACAAGGAAGTGCACCACAATCCTTAAGATGTTGAATTTTAGTACTCAAAGCTTTACATTCATTAGTAGAATGACCATGAACTCTATGATATGCACAATATGAATGTTTGTAGTAAAAAAAAATTGTGTTCTTGGAGGGAGGGATATCAAACGATCTTGGAGGAGTCTCAACAAGATACTCTCTTGATCAAAAGTAGAGGATGTTGCTTTATTTTGTGACAAAGATATATTTTTCTTAGTACAAGATGTCATACTTACACAAGACTCTTTAGATTGCATGAATTTTGTTCTCTCCTTTACATGAGGGTGTAAAATCTAACAAATTCAAATCATTAGTGTTTTTCATGATGACATTGACATTAATTTAGTGAATATTTGTTTGTTTGTTTCATTTCTTGCAAAGTATAACAATCAATACCACTAGTGTCTATTAGTTTAGGATGCACTAAATTTAAAGTTAGCTTAGAGGAATATTTTTTAATATTGTTGATATTAAGTGAAGGCTTGTGTGTTTCTTTCAAGGGACAATAACCAATACCATTAGTTGTTCATTGCATGTGAGTCTCTATAGGGACACGAACACCTTGTTCTCTAGAACCACATCCTTTTCCACTATAACCAAGTTGTTTCATCATTTCATAACCTTTTCCATAAATATTTTCCATCTCTTTTGGATTTGGTGGTTACTCATGATTAATTTCATTAAATTTTGTTTTTTAATTTGTTGTCTTTTGTTCTAAAGTGGTTGAGGTGGATTCTTTCTAAGGGTCTTCTGAATTTTGTGTTTACATTACCGATTTTTCTTTTCCCTTTTCAAAGTCTTCGTTTATGATCTTGTATTCTCCCATGAATGTTGGTTCAAAGTCTAAGGATCCCCAATCATCTTCTAATAGCTTTGTGACTTCCTTAATGTGTTTTTCTTGGTATTTTTTTTTTATGTGTTCTACTTGTGTAGTTGGTGTCAATGTTTTCAAAGGATTTTCCTTTTTTTTTCTCAATGTTTAAACAACTATTTGGTTCAGGGTCAGCTTCAAGTGTGTACACTTTTTTTTTGTATACATACTTCATTTTATGACGAAGAGTAGAAAGAAACCCATTCATTGCATGAATCCACAGTCTTCCTAAAAGAAGATTATATGAAAGATCATGAGGCATAAAATGGATCGATGTTTCTAATGTGGCCTTTCCACCTCTAATAGGGAAAGTTATCACACCAAGCAATTGTTTTCCTATATTGTCAAATTCCTTAATAGATAAAGAGTCAATTTTAATTTTTGATTTATCCACACCAAACCTAGCCAAAAAATTTACACTACACACATTAAGGGCGGAGCCATTATCGACAAGGGTTCACTTTATTCCAGTTCTTTTATATCTAGCTATTATCATGAAAGCGTCATTTTAATTTTGCACTTCCAAAGGAGGGAGCTCGCTTTGTTGGAAAACAATGTCAGTGTTCATTTATTGAAACATGGCTGCTATGTCATTTGGTTGCGCATTAGAAGGGATAGGAACCTATTGTAAAGAACTTTGAATCATGTTGTGATAATGAGGGGAGGCTTGAATAAGGTCCCATAATGATATCTTAGCAGGAGTATTCTTTATTTGTTCAACAAGATCGTAATCCTTTCCACTTTGTGGAGGAAAACAAGGAGGACTTGGTAAGATAGGGTTAGGAAATGGGAGGGATGTTGAAGGTGTTTGTCATGGTTGTGGATTTTTTCTAGTGTTATATGTATGAGCAATGATATTATAACTCGGTTTCTACAAAACATCATTCTTAGGTGAGTAAAGGATAAGTTCAAGTTTGTTTTGAGTTGAAGGTTTGTGTGAAGGTGGGTGAAGGATGAGTTGAGGTTGAATAATATTAACATCTCTTAGTGAAGGAGAGTCTAATTTTACTTCATCATTTTCATCTAAGGAAGCTATATCACTATTGTCAATGTTATCATTTTCTTGTACCATAATATCCTTCCTAGGAGGAGAGTTTTTAGGAGAACTACAAACTAGATGTTCATGACATTTCAAGGTTGGTTCTTCTAAAATGACTTCATCACAAGTAGGGGAATGATTAATGGTTAGATTGTCTTGTTTATCAATAGTGGGGATATCAAGAGAAGGATCTATTTGATTGTTATGATTGTTCATGACTTTATCCTTTTTCTCTAAGGTCTCATTCTCTTGTCCCATACTATCTACTCTAGTAGGAGAGCTTGTAAGATTTTCATCACATTCCATGGTTATATTTTTTAAAGTAGCTTCATCACAAGTAGGGGAGGCATCAAGAGAAGGATGACTATGATTTTCATGCTTACCAAATAGTTCTTTCCAAATGGTAGGAGCATTAGGGAAGGGAGGAACAAGATTCTCATGACTATCATTAAGTGCATCTTCTAACACAAAACTATCTTCTTTGAATCACTGAGGGGTATTAGGAGAAGGAAAAATTTGATTGTCATGGTTATCTATCATATCATCCTCTTTCAATAAAATATTCTCACAAACAACAGATGAGTGTAGACTAGGTAAGGTTATGTTTATAAATGTGTCTATGATCTCATATTCTTGTGGCATGATATCTTCCCAAGAGGGAGGAAGAGAGAGACAATCAAGAATTTCATGATTCTCAATGGTTGTGTCTTCTTTCACAAAGATACCTTCATCACTAGTAGGAGAGGTATTGAAAGAAGAACAACTATGGTTTTCATGATTTTCTATGCTTGTATCTTCTTGTATCATATCATCCTCTCAATTGGGAGAGATATTAGGGTTTGAGATAGGGGCTGATGCAAGAAGTTGGGTCCACAAAAAGCTCAAAAAGTGGAAGTGTTTTTGTTGTTTTTCAAAATTTGTCACACTTGGACTGAAAATTTGAGGCACTTACACAATGAATTTTAAAAAAATTCAATAATATGAAATTTAGAGATTTGAATCTAGTTTATAAATATGTAAATTATTCAAATACCCAGATTGTAGAAATTAAATTTTGATAAAGATCTATAAAAACCACTTTTTAAAAGTCCCTGTTTTTTTACCATACCATGCACGTGTACGGACAACACTTTTTGACTCAAATAAAAGTATTTTACTAATTTCTTTTGGGGAAAGAGAGCTAACAACATGAAGATTGATGAGGAATTTTTTTTGTCATTTTTTGTTGAATATTTTTTTTTTTTTAATTTTTATTGGCCTTAATTGTTGTTTTTAAAAATCAACGTGTACGAACAGCATAATTTGACCTAAACTAAACTTTTTTTGAAATTTTTTTTTTCATTGTGTAAACAATTGTCTAAATATTGATGTCATATAATTTTTTTTCTAAAAAATTTAACCAAAAAAAGTCTGATATTTCAAGTTTAAGGACTAGTTTGCTTTGAAATTAATTAAAAAATAGAAAATATAATCCAATCTTAATAAAAATTATATATTTAGAAAATAGACATCGTGTTCTGTAATGGGTTTTAATTTTATAGACTGATTGAAAAAAAAAATTCATCAGCCATATTGTCAAAGTTGAACATTCTTCTTCAATCTGCCTTAGTTTTTTAGTTGCAAGTCAAAGGCTAAGGCTCGGATTGCCAAAGCTTTCCCGAACCTAAAACCAAGTTTGCAGGTGGGTTGGGAAACAATGTTTTTAATAACGCATACGCATTATTGAAACAAAACGCATACTCGTTTCATAACGCGTACGCGTTATGTTTTTACCCATTGGGTAAAGGTAACGCGTACGCGTTTCTGATATATCCATTTTTCCTGATTTGACATTTTCTAATACAATACGTTTTTCCTGCAACATTCTTTTTCTGCAGTACGGCCCGCAAGCTCGATTTTCTGTATTTTTTATTGCAAATTTGTCTTGTGCAGGGCATATTCTATTGCAAATTGGTTGAAAAGTCAAGTGCAGGTTGAATTTTCTGAAGTGGAATCAAGTACAAGAATAATTTACAAGAAGATTCAAAAAATAAGAGTTTTTGGATGTATTCATGATATTTTTGTGTATTTCAAAGTTCAAAGAAGAAAGGATCTTCAAAGTACAAAGTGTTATTTGAATATTTGAAAATTGGTTACAAGTAAATCATTTGTTTTTTCATCAAAAAGGGTTTGGTAACCATGGGATCAAAGCAAAGACAAAGAAAAAAGTGTAGAAAGTCAATCACACCCGAAGAAATTCAAGCAACTAAAGATATGGAGGCAAAAAGACAAAAGGATAGAAGAGAAAGAATTCGTCAAATGAAAAATTTGGAAGCATCTAGTTCAATGAATGTTGAAGAGAAAGTCATGAATGATGAAATGAATGTAGATGATGCAAATGTGGAGATGGTGAAAATAGAAGAAAATGCAATTATGGAGACAAACTCAACTATGTTTTCAACTTCAACTTTGAATGATATGGAAATAGTACCTATGCAAACAACTTCGAGTATGTCTTCAAATCCACCTCTCATTGATATGGAAAATGCACCTATTCAAACAATCTCTCCAGGTATTTTTTCAAACCCAAGTCTTGATAATATTGATTTTGATTGTTTAAATGATGTTGGATACACCATTGATGATATCAATAATTCTAGGGTTGAAAAAATGCAAAAACAAAAAAATGATGAAAATATATCTTATGAGAATGCAAATTTTAATCAAATCCCTCATATTGATGAAAACGAGAATGAAATCTTTTTTACATTTGAAAATGAAAATGGAACCCCTTGTGTGAATGAAAATGAAACCCCTTGTATGGATGAAGGTGAAAATGTTTTTTTTACAATTGAAACAGATGTGCTAGATAACCTTCGTGGTAAAGTTTCTTGGAGACAAATTAGAACTTATGGAAATAAAATATATAAAATGTTTTTTTATAGAAAGAAATTAGGATTCCAATGTCAACTCATGGTGCAATTGATGAGAATGTGGAGAATGAGAAAAGTGATGAAAAAATTAGGTATTTTTGTAAAACCAAAAAAGAAAGATGATTCAATAGAACAAGTCATTTCTAGTGTTGCTAATGCTATTGATTTTATAGGTAAGAAAAGTCGATCTAAAGATAAAAATGTGGCTCATCGTGCAATAACAACTGCTTTAGTTGATAAAGCAACTTCAAATAAAAGAATGTTAAGTAAGATTAGTAAATGTATAAAATTAAATCCCAAAACTTTGATTAGAGCTGCTAAAAGAAGAGAAAGTATTGAAAAGGATCCAATTAATCAATGTTGGAGTTTTAGTGGTAGACTCCCAAGATCAGACATGAAATTAACTAATGAAATTAAATCTTTAATCGATAAATTTTGGCATGATAATACAAGAGTATCACCTAACATTAGAGATGTCTTAAAATTAAGGGTGGGTTCCAAAATTTGTGTACCTCATCCAAAGCATCTTTTAGATATGACTCAAACTGAATTATATAAAAAAAATTAGATGCTTCAATCTTACCATTGAATATTAAAATAAGTCAAAGATCATTCGAAAAGTGTAAACCTTGGTATGTTAGAATTAATAAGCAATGAATCTCTTGTTGTTGTAAGACTCATGTACAATTTCGTTATTATTATGATAGTTTTCGATATATATGATGCACTTTGCATGTTAACCAAATTATGCAGGATATTTGTGGTATTAATATGCCACCTGAAAGAATCAAAGATTTTATATCAGGTTTGTTTTGTGAACCCTCTAACGGAAACTTATTTTATTTAAAATCATGTATTTCTAGAGAATGTGATAGATGTGCTAACTTTTCATTATTAGGTGAATGTATGCATGAAAGTAGTTTAAATGAATTTGGACAACAATTAGTAGATGTAAAAAGATTTTAAAATGTTGAGTATTCTTTAAAAGATGGAAAAACTGGAAAACATTGTGAGCTAATTATGGAAAAAAATACTGTGAATGCATGTATTAAAGAATTTAAAGATAAGATTGAACCTAAATATTTTCAACACTCTCAATATGCTCATTGGCTTTATAATCAATTTTGTTTATGTAAAAACAAATTCCCAATTGGAACTATATTGTCAGTTGTTGATTTTGCTGAAAATTATACTCTTGCTCCACAAGAAGAAATTCAATCGTAGTATTATAATTCAGTGCAAGTATCTATTTTTGTTCATATTGTTTATAGACATGCAGATGATAGTAGAGAAGATAATAGAAAAAAATTGAGAGAGTACCATTTCTATGTAAGTGATAATCGATTACATTCATCTGAGTTTGTTCAATATTGTTTTGATATATTTTACAAAAATTTAAAAGAAAGAGGAATTCAATTGCTAGAACATCTCATATGGTTAGATAATTGCACGGGTCAATTCAAAAATGCTAGGATGTTTTATTGGTTATGTAGAGTTCATAAGGAAAATAATATCCAGCACATATGGAGTTTTTTTGAAGCCGGACATGGTAAGGGAGAACACGATGGAGCAGGTGCATGTGTGAAAAGAGCTCTTGCTAGAGAGTAACTAAAATTTGAGGATGCTGCAAAATTTAGAGATGCACGTGCAATTGTAGATTGGTGTAATACCAAATTATCTACAAGAGTAATTGAGAGCTCAATAATTCACCGCTTCTTTTGGTTAGTTGAAGAAAATGATATTTGTTCTCGACAAGATTGTGAAACAATTAATGGATTTGCAAAATGGCATTCATTTGAGAGTTTGAATGCAAACACATGGACAATATGGACAAGGGAGTTGGCATGCTTTTGTCAATTTTGTATTGCAGGTGATTGGGAGGCTTGTGAAAATATGGAATGGGTTGAACAATGGCAACAAAGAGCCTTAACACCTACATCGACACATGTTCAACATGGAACAATAATTGAAGATAATCAAGCGTTTGCATCAGATGATTATGATCGTGTTTCTGATCTTGTACAAGAAGGTATATTATTTATTGAGATGAATTTTATATGTATGCATGTTTATATACATGAATTAAATATAAGTCGTGCTCTTTATTGAATTTTTTATCTATTTTTGTAGGACATGTGTATGTTGTTGTTGCACCTGAGGGGAATGAAGAGGAGACAGAGTACTGGTTGGCTAGATGTGTTGAGAGAAAATATAAGTTGGTACATCCTAGAGTGGATGATGATAACTTTGAGTATCCAACTGGTTCAGTCGTTGTTGTTGGCACCTGGCTTTGAAAATATTTGATAAGAAAGAATGGCTTGCCTGCATTTGAAGATTATGAAAGACACGAGAAGATTATACATTATTCACATTTGATTTTGGCAACCAATATAAAACTAGTTAGATATCACGGGAGGCCAGCTAATAAAGTTTCATGGACACTTTCAATGGATGATCATGAGACAATCATAGATGCATTACAAAAAGAGAGGATGCGGATGGTACAACAGAGTAAATAAATATTGGTAAGTATATCTAGTTGTATGTATATATTTAATTGATATATATATTTTTCTTTAAATTCATTTCCTTATTAAAGTTT
>VCHN02000528.1:0-35624 GCA_007115665.2 Sequoiadendron giganteum | reverse complement strand
GAAAAAGAGGATGAGAAAAAAATATATACAAATATAATGGTAATGGTATTATTCTATATGAATATTTTGTTTAGTAACAATAGGATAAAAATTATGAAAAAAAACTATAGAATGAACATACAACTAATGCAATATCACCTAGACAAATGAGGATTGTGGGAGAAGGCTCCTTTAATGTGAGTAAATATGTTGTAATATAGATGCTAAAATACTAGTGTTGAACACCCAAAATACTGAGAGGGGGGTGAATCAACATTCCTTGAAACCACTTATGCATGTATTCAAAATATTTCATCCAACTTGAAAAAATGAAAAGAAACAATTCAAAATGTATCACATCACATAACACAAGAAAACCAAATTTATGTGGAAAATTAAAAAAGGGAAAAACCATGGTGAGGATTAGCTCAAAATATATTATAATTGGTTACAACATATTATAGATTGTCTCACTGCCAAGTAGACTCATTGTTTGGAGGACTCATGGTCCAGAGAATAAGAGAAAAATAAGAAAGGGTGACTCATAGCTAGGATTTTGAAATAATACAATACATCTACAAGATGTTGGAAAAAGTTCCGCTAAAGCTCAATATATTGAATTAACACACTTCATGTTTCTGAATCCTTACACCTACTCTGCTCTTATTCACATTACATTCACATTAGGAATTTTCATCACCACTTTCTCTATAACACACACATAATCTCCAGAACATTGAAATAAACTTACATTTATATGCATTACATCCACAAACAACTACAACATCAATTAGGTCAACCTAATTAAATGAAACATGTAATACATCAACCTATTGTCTCAAGATCTGACCATACACATCTTGTGGCACAAACCAAAAATTGTAACACATAAAAATAGATTGGTAGGGACCTATAATTATTCCCTTAATACCACTCAATTCATACGTTAACACCACATGAACACAAAATCTTTAGGTTGACACCAGATAGCAAAGATTTTTTTAAATGAGCCATCTATCCATTCACAACTTCAACATGCAGACCACCAAAACCCTTGCCACTTGGAAAACACACTCTTCTAACACCTGTAAGAACTCCGAGAAAACCGCATAACCAAATATTCTTTTTTGGTGGAATGTGGAGCATTCAAATTATGTACACTACCATAGTAACTCTATCACTGGAAAAGTCAATACTCTATTAATCATAACTTTTACACTAGAGGATATCACGACATGTGATGTAGAGAAGGGGTGGAAAAATCCAAACTAATCTCAATCGACCAAACTTTCAAGCTTCCAACATTCAATGGTGGGTTTTGACCCACTAGTCTTCATTCATCCTAGTAGCCTTTCAAAACTAGTTTTTTAGGCATAACTTCTAGAGTGGGCATGACCTTCAAAATGTAAAGAAACTTGCAGATACCCTTTTCACCATTTAAAAACATATATAGATTCTAGGTATATTTTTTTTGGAAGGAAAGGGGCTAAAATCGTATGTCCTAGTGTCTAGGCCTAATTGCTTGAACAAACTTGGTAGCAACAAATTGTGGTTTTTGAACCATAATTTTTAGCGCAAACTTGATACCAAGAATGTAAACATAGTTTTAGATACAAATTTTGGCTTTATAAAACATACCTCAAAATTAGGGGTGGTCACTTTGTCCGAAACCTTCAAAAATTGGTTTGTTTGCTCACTATTACCCTAACTAGGGTTTCAAACCCGTTTGTAGTAAAATGGACACAACTCCCTCAAAACACAATGCAATTGAGTGAAACAAAAATCAGTAGAAATTTGATTCAATTATATTTCATTTAAAATTTGTCTCATGCCATGAAACAGCCATACAGGTCTATACCATTCACCATAACAGAGAAAAACATGATAAAAATGTAGAAAACCGAGATGTTTTATTACTCTAACTTCAAGATTTTCAACACCCACCATATCCCCCCCTTGGCTTCAAACCTCCTAGGCTTATTTAAACATGTCCCAATGGTTTTCAACTACTTTTCAAGTTACAACTATCCAACTTCCCTCATTTACAACTTATGACTTCATATTCCATGTTTTAACAATTTTGACAACATTTTGCAAAATTGACAATATTTGTGCAACTTTTTACAAGTTTTGCATCTGGACTCTAACCAATGACCAAGACCACTAATTGGACCCCAAAATACATGAAGTTGTCTTTCTATACCTTATTACATGGAAGACCATCATACAAAACCAAAATGCTAATTTTGAACCTACTAAATCTAGGGTGCTCTTGCACCATACTCTTGAGGAAGAAAGATTCAAGATCCACTTTAATGGAGAGAAAAAACATGAGAAATGTTCTTGAAAGATCTTGATTGATTTCTTTAGATCCCTACATATTACCTTCTTTGAAACAAACCCATGCTTGCTTCATCTTGACTGTAGGTTTCTTGAACACTTGGCAAAGGTAGCTAGATAAACTATGTTGCAAGTCACCTTTCAGAGATACCTTGTACAATGACAAATAAATTTTATCATTCTTCCCATTAGATGGATGATAATATTCCTCCTGTACTTGGATGATAATGATGTAAACATTTTCCTTTGATTCTATTTTTTTAACACCACCACTAGCTATGCCTTCTTTTCCCTACTTTTCACACTCTTTTAGTGACCTTGTCAACATGGCTTAACATTTAATTGAAGTAACTCGGTATACAAATCCACAATAGCAACTTTATCTTCCCCATCAACATCCCTCTCTACTATCCTATCAGAAAACAAAAATCACCTTCCATCCTCACACTCAAATGGTAGATGTGTACCATGGCGGACTAAATGGAAAGCTTTGTCTTTGCATTCAAATAACTGAAAATTTGAACCCTGCAACTCACCTTGCTCAACTTGCACATTAGACTCAAATACACTCTTTTCAAACAACTGCAAATGATTGGTCCTTTGCATTGGGAGTAATGAATGTGCAAACTCATCCACAACTATGTCCATATTTCCCTTCAAAATATCACTAGAACCTATTTTTGATTCATGACTTACCTCTTTCTTAGATGGATTTTCCTCTTCCACCATCAACAAAGATTCTTCAATGTCTGGTTCTACTGTCCTCTCCTACATCCTTCTATTTTGAATGAATTTCTTTATAGGCCACTTTACCTTCTTCCTTATTGGTAAATGCCAACCACTTTCTTGTTTTGCTCTCTCAAGAATTTGTTGCATCTCAAGTTCCATTATTTCTTGCATTTGTTCCAAGGCTTGCCTCAACTCTATTATCTCTTACTCAATATTAATTTGTTTTACCTTCTCATCCTTCTTTTGCATCTCACTTTTCTCTTTTCTCATCACTAGCTTCTTGCTTGGTACCTCCTTACTCTACAAGTATCCATAGAATTTTCTCCTCAACTTTTCCATTCTTTTTTCCTCAATAAATTCTCTTTCACATTTCTTCTTCTTTTCTTTGTGATACCTCACCTTATACCTCTTTAATTTCCCTTGGCCTAGTCTTTTGTTATCTAGGTTCTTGCATTCAACTTGCAAAAAGATTAAAAAACAAACTCCAAAAACTTTATTTCCTAGATATTCAAGCTCTGATACCAATTTGATGCAGAGTAGGGGTGGAAAAATCCAAACTAATCTCAATCAACCAAAATTTCAAGCTTCCAACATTCAATGGTGGGTTTTGACCCACTAGTCTTCATTCATCCTAGTAGCCTTTCAAAACTAGGCTTTCACACATAACTTCAAGAGTGGGCATGACCTTCAAAATGTAAAGAAACTTTCAGATACCCTTTTCACCATTTACACACATATCTAGATTCTAGGTATAGTTGCTTTGGAAGGAAAGGGTTAAAATTGACTATCCTAGTCTCTAGGCCTAATTGTTGGAACAAACTTGGTAGCATCAAATTATGGTTTTTCAGCCATAACGTTTAGTGCAGAAATGATATCAAGAATGTAAAAATAGTTTCAAATACCCATTTTTGCTTTATAAAACATACCTCAATATCATGGTTGGTCACTTTGTATGAAACCCTTCAAAAATTGGTTTGGTTGCTTACTATTACCCTAACTAGGGTTTCAAACTTGTTTGCAATAAAATGGACACAAATCCCTCAAAACATAATGAAATTGAGTGAATTTTTTTTAGTAGAAATTAGATTCAATTATCTTTCATTTCCAATTGGTCTCATGCCATTAAACTACTATATATATCTGTACCATTCACCATAATAGAGAAAATGTGATAAAATTATGAAAATAGAGATGTTTTATTACACTAACTTCACAAGATGACATCGGATTTGGAGTGAAGGACGGAGGAAGGATGGACGGATGGAGGAAGGATGGAATGGAATGGAGGAATGGACGGATGGATGGATGGAATGGAAAGGAATGGATGAAGGACATGGATGGAAGGAAGGAATGGAATGGAGGAATGGAATGGATGGATGGATGGAATGGAGGGAGGATGGACGGAATGGACGGATGGATGGATGGAAAGGAAATGGAATGGAATGGAATGGCGGATGGAGGAATGGAATGGAAGGATGGACGGATGGAAGGGCTGGAATGGACGGACACGGATGGAAAGGAAATGGACAAATGGATGGATGGAATGGACGGAGGATGGATCTGGAAATGGATGGATGGAGGATGGATGGAATGGAGCGGACGGAGGAATGGATGGAATGGAATGGATGGATGGATGGACGGATGGAGGAAGGAGGACGGAAAGGATGGATGGACGGAAGGATGGATGGATGGAATGGATGGATGGATGGAATGGAATGGACGGATGGAGGATGGATGGAATGGATGGAGTGGAAGGAATGGAATGGAGGAGGAGGAAGGAATGGAAAGGGACGGACCGGAGTGGATGGACGGTTTGGGTAGCTAGTTCTTCTATTGTCATCTGACAAATTTTTCTTGAAAGAAATAATTGAATCTCCAGAAAAAAGATTTGGACTTGAATCAAGTGCTTCAAAAAATTAAATTGTCTTTATGAAGTTACAATAAAAAATATTTTTAAAAATCCAAACTCCAAAAAGGTATTCTCCTCTTGGGACTTTTATTTTAAAAAATGACCCCTTAAACTCCCTTGGGTGGGGTTAGTTCAAAATTATGGTCCTCACATTGACAAGAATCTTGTCAAATGGTCACTGCCTCAAAGGGGCTTCATCAAACTGAACTTTGATGGGGATTATAAGGGTAACCCTAGTAAATTTGGCATGGGTGTGATTTTAAGGGATTGGCAATGTAACTTCATTGGTGTTGCGTGTGAAATGTTGAAAGCTGGCACCAATAATGTTGCATAATTTAATGCTCTACAGATTGATTTGGAGCTGGATTTGGAGTTGTCTATTTTACATATTATTATTGAGGGTGATTCTATGGTGGTGATATTTGTACTTTTAAATAATAAATTGAAATCTTGGAATTTAAACTACCTCCTATCCTATATACAAAAACTTTTAATTTTTTTCCTCTATTTTAGATAATGCATTGTTACATAGAAGCTAACACTTTTATTAATTCTCTAGAAAATAGGGCTATTGATGACTTTCTTGGGTATAAAGAGTTTTCTTTGCGGGAATGTGCTCAATTATTCACTTTCTAGCAATTTATTGGATTTTATTTGGTATTTACTATTACATACTTTTTTTCGACAAGTTATAATGGTTGTTTATGGGTTGCCACATTTGAAAATTATTTTGGAAAATTTGGTTATTTTTCATATGGCAGTAAAGATGCTTCCTTAAGGATGGTTTTTGGCTATCACATGCTTTGCTAAGCATTGGGTGGCTCTTGTGAGTCATGATTTACTTCTTGCTTATTTTTTATTTCCACATCATTGGTAGCTCATGTGGCTTATGAGTTGGATGGTCACCTTGACATTTCCATGGTACAGTGGTGGATGTATTAGTTTAATGAAACTAATTCCATTAAAATTTGATATGACTTACAAAAATAGTTTTAAATAATGTAAGTAGCCTCTCCTCTTTGCGACACCTAGCATGGTATTTCAGTAGCAGGGTTTTTCTCTCTGGATTTTATTTAATGTAAGGATTTTTTTGGCCTCGCTTGTCTTCTACTTGTATAATGGTGTGCATCCTTTCTCATCGAGATGCAAGTTTGGCATGGGCTATTTCATTGTCTCTCATACAATTGTTATTTTGCATGCTTTATGGGCATATTTGATGTCTATATAAGGTATATTTGGCTACTTTTTAAACATGTTTTCTCATACAGCATGGCCATGGAGTTATCTTTCAAGGTTTTCATTCCTACCAGGTATCATGAAATAAGGGATTCTCACTCCTTTTTAATTTGAAAAATGCAAAAATCCTTTGCCATTGAATGCTCTCAAGTGGTGCATGCAATTTTTATAGTCCTAGGGTGGAACTAGTTGAATATACATACTTTGGTGCTTTCGAATGAGGTTGATTCTCTTTTTGTCTCTAACTTGATGGAAATTTTGTGGTGATCAAAGTTGGTTAAGTTTCTTGCAAGAATTTACTTGCTCCCACATGTTTTCCCTCTTTTGGTGCTCCAACCAGCCCTGATGGATATAATTTCATACAAGGCTCTAACATGGTTGATGAGGTTCTTTGTCGAGAAAAAATTATTTCTAATCTAGAGGTTACCTATATTTTGAGTGTGATGGTTCATGGTATGGTAGATGACTATTCTTCTGAATTTTCTCAGTGTCTTAATGAAATGAGACCTAGGTTGGGAAATTTTGTATCTGGCATGGTGAGGGATTAATTTAATGAAATGTAGTTTCTGATTCACCATGCTTTGGAGGAGCCACATTTCATTTTGTTCTTTCCTCCTCCCTCTGATTTGGCTTCCTCTTCTGAAAGTGGGACTTGATTCTCTAGTGGTAATTATGCAAATTTTTATGGTCTAGGTGGCAAGGGTTCTCTATGCCACCACCCTCTATTTAATTCGTTTGCTCCTTTTTGTCTCACTTTCACCTCTTCTTGGGTAACAAGGTTCGGTTTTTCTTTCTACTAAGTTTATAATGTAATTAATATGAAAATTTAGTTTCTTGGTCTTTTGGAAATTAGAGCAATTCTAGCTCTTTGCTATGGAGTTTTTCCTCATCATGATCCTCTCTATAAACTTGAAAGTTTGGCTATGCATTGGTGTAATGTTTTTTCTTTATTGGGTGGCTAGGGTTCTTTTTTTTCCACCCCTCTATCTATACAACTACCTTTCTTGGTTTCACCTCTGGCTTCTCTTCAGGCGACTGGGACATTTTTGATCTCTCTAGAGGTCTTATGTCTCCTTACTATTATCTTTATATATGTTGATACAGCCAGGTAATTTCCTTGATTATCAATAAATAATTTAGTGGTTATGTCACTTTAATTTTTTTTTTTAAATTAAGAAGATTACATCAAATATTATTTTTTTCTTTATGGTCAAATATGAATTGGTTTAGCTTTATAAATAATCAGTAGGGTTTATATATGAAATCGTGAAAAATTAGATCTATATATACCATGATATAGAAGTGGAAATTAACTATAAAAGTATAAGTTTTCTAAGGAAGTGATCTCTTTAATAGGGAAAACTCTCATCTCTAAAGAATAGACTTATTTTCTTTATTTGAACCCTTTTTTCTTTCATAATGTTTTATACATTTGATTATGACATGAGAGTATTTTTTGTTGCAAGTATGTGCATATTGGTGTTGTCCTTGATTTCAACAAGCTTGTGTTGGCATTGGTGTCAACTGTATGTTTTGAGAGAGATTGGTCTTCTCTATGCTTTGATTTGTTGCATTATGATGTCATTAGTTAAGCTATTGGTGTTCACCTTCGGTGTTACTTGATAAGCTTCTACCTATAGTTGTGGTAGTGCTTAATATGTTGTGAATGTGTCTTTGGTGCTTGGCTTCCAAGTGATTTTGAGAAAATTTGATAATAAGAGGAAATAGTGTTTTGAAGTGTTGTTTTGGGTTATAGAGAGATGTTATGGTTTTGCTTTGCATTTCTTCTAGGTTGAAGATATGCCTATACGATTCAGATATGTTGGTGAGAGGTGTTCATAGGTGTTGTATTCAAGAGATGGTATGTTGGATTATCCTACAATAGAATTTGTGTTCACTAATGTGTGACTATGCATTATAGAGGTGTCTGAGAGAAATATTTCTACTCTGCATTTCTCCATAGTTATGCTTCAGGTCTTACAATTTTGAAGGTGTGTTGATGGTGTTGGCAGTTTACCTTAGTCAAAAGGATTTAAGGTTTAGTGGTCTAGAAGATAAGTTTTCAAATAACATTGTTTGGCAGAGTAGTCTAAGTGTAGTAGGTGTAACATAGGATTAAATAATGCATTAGGATATCTACAAACTAGAATAAACAATGTTAATCTTAATCTAACCAATAATTAATCTAAATCAAACAACAAAGAATGAGGAAATAAACATAATAAAACTAAACAAATTAATGGAAAGGAGCACCAAATATGTGTTCACTCCTTCGAATTATCTTGATTGCTCTTCTCCATTTTTCTTTTTCAGTATTCTTGCCCTCAGATTTTTGTGTTTGAATGCAAGCATAACTTCGTTGAGTGTCTAAGAAAAATATCAAAGATAAGTTTCTTCTCAAAAGTGTATGATTTCGGGAGGAGGAATAATGATAATGATAGGCCATTTTATAGAATTTGGGTTTTCGAATGATCGACTCAAATTGAAAGAGAGATTGACGGATGATATTGATGAATGCCATGCGATGTGAGTTCTATGTGAGATAGAATGTAAGTTAGAACATGAGTTCAAGAAAGATTGTAGGATATAGACTAAGTTAGAACGTGAGTTAGAATACGAGTTCAAGATCTTAATCTTTAGCTAAGAGTCTTCGAAAATGGAAGAAGTAGACTTTGAATGTCAAAGACAAAGTTAGAAGTTGAAGAATAATGCATTCAAATGCAAACATGAGTTAATTAATTAAATAAAGATATTTAATTAATAAAAACATCATGCATATGAGTTGGAACTAGTTAACTGACTAGTTGTGACAGAGAGTCCTCTTGCAGAGACAATAAAATGTTGAATCCAGAGATAACTGGAGAACTAAAAATAGATCTTGAGTCAGAAGGTGAGTGAATGATTAGTCAACTGATTAAAGAATGTGACATAAACAATTAAATATGAATTAAATGTTAATTTAATTCAACATTTGAAAATGAGAGATTTAATTAAATAAATAAAGATCATTTATTTAATTTGACTATTGAAAAGGTGGAATTGAATAAATTAAATAATAAATATTTAATTATAGATAAAGGGGGTTAAATAAATAATTAAATAAAGAATATTTAATTATAGTTGAAATATGACAAAGGGGTATTTAAATAATAAATCATTTAATCAAGAAGGAAGAATTAATTAGTTAGTGACATAATTAAATAATTATGACTTATTTAATTAATCAAGTTGAATAAAGGTTATTTATGAATTAATGAATTAATTAAAAGGGGTATTTAATGAATAGAGGAAATATGTGTTAGAAAGGGTAATTAAATAATAAAAATTATTTAATCGTGACCATGGATAATATAAAATTATGTCGAAAGTGGTGTTCATAGGCTTGGACCAATTTTCGGTGTCTACAGTTTGCCCCTCTTTGATACAATGTTGTTTCGGCGTTGTGTCAAAGAAAATAAGCCTCGATCGTGCCCCAGCATGAAACAGGTTAGGGTATGCCCCAGTGAAAGGAGAATGACGAGGTAGTGGTATGCCCCCTTGAGAGGATAGGCGGGTTTGAAGAACAATGAGTGTGCTCTCGAAATGGATAGATAATGGTGGTGAAGATGCAAAAAAGAAGAAATGTCAGCATGGATAATTCAAAAAGTTAGTATTGAAAAAGAATGGTTATTGATTGAGAAAAATATGATCTTTGATATTTTTCCAAATATGCTATGCTTGATTTTATCATCATTGGGCGGGACATGACACAAATGGATAGTACACACCATGATATGAGATAGACCATAGTGTACAAAGTCATCCATCTGTGAAAAATAGACAATCATAGACAAGGAGTGTCTTAACTCAGACTAAGGACAAGATGCCCCAGTCGTTTTGTCTTAACAAACCACATACAACAGACAAATAAAATACGGGTCATGATCCTCTAAATCCTTGATAGGACATCCTTGAGGAAACTAGTAACATGACTCAAAAACCAATGTTAAAAAGGTAGTTGACAGACATCAGCCAAAGAAAAAGAGTCCTGAGAAATCCTTGCTTCTATAAATCCTTCAAGGGACATCCTTGAGAAAGCTAGTAACCGGATTTTGCACAAATCGATAAAAAGATAAGACAAAATAAGATATAAAGTCATAAATCCAAATAAATGTATTCGCCAAAACTTGATTTTGTGGGAATTGTTTGATTGTTTGATGTTTGACATAGCGTAATGTGAGGGAATGCCACATATTGCATAAGACGTTGAGTCTGGTTTCGACTTGGTGACTTCTGTATAAGGCATGATAAAGCCTGGTTTTAGAAAGACACGTGTCGTATAAGACGTTGGAGCCTGATAACGTTGATGCGACAAGCTACATAAGGCTATGACAATTTGACAACGTCTATTGACAAGAAAGACATATCTTGTAAAGACATAAGTTGATCATTTTGACAATGTGTTTGATATTGACTTGATGACTATTTGAGATGTTGCCTTGTTGTTGCACGACTTGTTTTAACTCCTTGACTGATTAAAAGTGTGTGTATGTGTATTGATAGTGTATGACTTGATATGATACCCTAAAGTATTGACCTAATGTGGCTAAAGACATGCATCTAAGTGAATGATATGCAATGTGTGTGATAGTGAATTGAATGTGAATGAACCCTATTGGACTGACCTAGTGTGGTCTTGGGAGCTCATCAATTGATTAGCCTTGCCTATGTTGTACATGCAGAGACCTCGTAGTTCGACACAACCAATGAATTTGGATGTATAAAGAGTCATGATTGTAATGTGTGTGATACATGACAAACCTAGATAGACAGACCTAATTCCTCGGGGGCACATCGATTGATGACCTTGCCTACGTCCCAATCGCAGAGGCAATGTAGTTCGACTATGTCTATGACTAAATTAACATGACTGACTTGACATGACTGACTAGACATGACTGACTTGACATGATTGACTTGACTCTATTTTTGGGATTTTTTGACATGTTTTGATTTTTTTTTGTGTTTTTGAAGTTTTCTAATGTTTTTGGATTTTTCAAGACATTTTCTGATGGTGTAATGCTATGTACAAGGTCTTCATGGAACAAAACTAGGATTTTCCCCCAGTCGGGAATAAGACTCGTAAGATGGAGTGTGACAGAATGGACGTTAGATGTCAATCGTTCCAAGAAATGGATAGGACAACCATTTATTATAAGGGATGGTGAAAAAGTCTGATTGGAATGATGGTAGACAGAAGAGCGAGTTTGACTACACATGGTGCATGTTTGCCAGGTTTTCACCATGGTACTTATCCATAGCGCCACTGAAGCGGTTTTCACTATTGGACGGATTATTTCTCTTTACTTTTTTGATTGATTTTTTTTTTTTTTTGTGTTACAAAGACGCATGTTTGCCAGGTTTTCATCAAGGTAACCATTTTTTTGTTTTTTCCATTTTTTGGTATTTTCTAGATTAAGACACAGATTCTCATAAGCTAAGCATAGAACCTCTTTAGATGAAGACTGTTGATAGGTGACAAAAGTGGCTCTCCTTTAGGAGTAGAGAGTTGGAATGCTCCTGATCCAAAGGCTTTGGTGACAATATAAGGCCCTGAGCAGTTAGGTTCAAACTTTCCTGGCTTTTCACGTTCAACTTGATTCTTAGGATTCTCCATTAACACCAGGTCACCAATGTCAAAGTGTTTATTTAGAGCTTTGCTATTATAGCTTCAATGAAGATGATTCTAATATGCTTGAAAATGGTCTAGTTCTTTCTATCTTTGTTCATCTAGTAACTCTAGCTCTTGTAACCTAGATACACGGTATTCTTCATCATCAATGTGACCCTTCAAGGATACCCACAGGGAAGGTATCTCAACCTCAATAGGTAAGATGGCTTCGGATCTGAATACTAGGGAATATGGAGTGGCACCAGTAAGAGTAAAAATGCTTGTATGGTAAGCCCATAAGGCAGGATTTAGTTGTAGGTGCCAGTCATGACCAGCGTCATTGACAGTCTTCTTCAGGATTCTAACAATGGTTTTATAAGATGCATCGGCTTGGCCATTAACTTGCAGATAATATGGGGTGGAAAAATGATGCTTGATATGGAACTCTTCACATAGATGTCGTACTTCTTGGTTCTTGAATGGGTGGCCATTGTCTGTGATTATGGATTGGGGTACACCATACCGACAAATTATATAGTTTAAGATAAACTTGGATATTTGCATTCCAGTGATGTAGGTCATGGGAATAGCTTCGATTCATTTGGTGAAGTATTCGGTGGCGGTTATGATGAATTTATGGCCATTGGATGATGGAGGGTGTATCTTACCTATGAGGTCAAGTCCCCATTGGGAAAAAGGCCATGGTGATGTAATCAGACGAAGCTCTTGTGCTAGTGCTCTTATCAAATCTCCATGTATCTGACATTGTCTACATATCTTTACAAAGATATATGAGTCTTTCTCCATAGTAGGCCAATAATAACCTAATCTCATAATCTTATGGGCTAAAGTAGGACCACTCAAATGGGATCTACATATACCCTTGTGCACTGCTCACAAAGTGGTTTGTGCTTCTTCAACATCGAGACATCTCACTAGGGCATTATCTAAGGTACGTCTATATAGGGTATCTCTGATGATGGTGTACTTGGCTGACTTATAGATGAAGGTTCAACATTGGTTATTTGATAGGTCTAGAGGCAAGGTCTGGTCGGTTAGGTAGTCAAATATGTCTTTATACCAAGGGGATGTAGGACCAAAAATTGTACACACCATCACAGAATCGGGGACATGATAGGCAAGGACCAACAACTGTTCAACTAGAAGCTCAAACTTAGGCACGTTACTCAGAATATCCAACAAGGAACCCACGGTTGCCATAGCATCTGCAATCCTATTTTGAATATGTGGTATTTGTTGAAAGGAAATATGATCAAATTATTGCTTGAAACTGTCAGCCATGCGCTTGTAGGGGGCAAGTTTCTCATCCTTAGTCTCATAATCATCATTTACTTGCTAGACTACTAGTTGAGAATCACCAAAAACATGTAGGCTCTTAATCTTCCATTGTGCTGCCATTTTTAATCCTGTCACTAAGGCTTCATACTCTGCTATGTTGTTGGTGCAAGGGAAAGTAATCCTGAATGATTTAGGAATAGTGTCACCTTGAGGTGTCACAAATAGAATACTTGCTCCTGAACCACGTTGTGTATGTGACTCGTCAAAGTATAATTTCCAATCTATTCTAGTGTCAATGTTAAAGCTAAATTCATCAGGAAAATATGCCACTAAAGGATGGTCTGCCTTCATGAGTGCATCTACTAACTGATCTACAATCACTTGTCCTTTTATAGCCTTCCTTTCCACATATTGGATTTCATACTCGCTAAGTATCATAACCCATTAAGCCAATCCGCATGTTAATGCTGCCTTACTTAGGAGATATTTGAGGGGATCAATCTTTGCAACCAACATTGTTTGGCGATAGAGCATATAGTGTTGTAGCTTTTGAGTAGCAAAGACTACCGCAAGACAGGAACGTTCTATGTTTCTATAGTTTAATTCATATCCTACCAAGGTATGACTGATGTAGTAGACTACTCTCTCATGACCTTGATCATCGTGTTGTGCAAGAAGAGCTCTTAATGCTGACTGTGTTTCTAAGATGTATAGTATCAACGGTTTTCCATTTGTAGGTGGCATGAGAACAGGTGGAGTGAGCAAGTAGTCCTTGATTTGTTGGAAAGCTTCCCAACATTTAGGTGTCCACACAAAAGGTACTCCTTTCTTGAGTAAATGTTGGAATGGGTGTATTTTGTCTGCTAGTTGTACAATGAAAAGCCTAATGGACTGTAATCTTCCTTGTAGTGTTCTTAGTTGACCAATGCTAACAAGAGGAGGCATTTATATGATAGCTCTTAACTTCTCTAGATCTACTTCAATACCTCTTATGGAAATGATGTACCCTAATAGTTTTCCTGATTTCACTCCAAAGACACACTTCTTCGGATTTAGCCTAACGTTGTAATTCTCTAGCCTTTGGAATATCTTGTCTGGAACCTTCAAATGATCTTCCCTTGTTTCCGATTTAGCTATAATGTCATCTCCATAATCTTCCATAAGAGTGTATACAAAGTCATGAAAAATCGTAGTCATTGCCCGTTGATAGGTAGCTCCTGCGTTCTTAAGCCCAAATGGCATAACATTCCAACAGTACATGCCCCATGGACACGTGAAAGCTGTCTTGTGTTGGTCTTCATGAGCGATTTTGATTTGGTTATATCCAGAGAAACCATCCATGAGGGAGAGAATCTCGTATCTTGCTGTAAGATCTACTATCATTTCTATGCTCGGCAAGGGGAAGTCATCCTTAAGACATGCCTTGTTGATGTCTCTAAAGTCTGTGCAAATGTGAATGCCCCCAGTTGGTTTAGTCACTAGCACAAGATTTGAAATCCAATCTGCATAGTCTATTGTCCTTATGAATCCTACATCCAAGATTTTCTTAAGTTATGCTTTAACCAATAGACCGATTTGCAGATGCATTTTCCTTAAATTTTGTTTGGATGGCTTAATACCTGGCTATAGTGGTAAATGGTGCAATATTAGGTTTGGATCTAGCCTAGGCATGTCAGCATACGACCATGTAAATTTTATCTGTCTCTTTTTGAAGAAGTCCTTAAACTCGTGTTGTTTTGTCTCTGTTAAAGAAGCTGCAAAATATACTATCCGAGGATTCTCTTATGTACCTATGTTGACTGCAACAAACTCTTCTACTAGCATCGGTGACTTTTCTTGTTCAACAAGGAGAAATCCTTGGGTGGCTCAGAGAGGTTTTCGCCCTCGGATACATCCTTCATTTTGACTGTTTCTTCGTCCAAAGGTGCCTCTTGGTTTTCACCTAGGGACTCATCATTTTTCTCTTTTTCATCTTTTTTCTTTTTATTTTCACTTTTGCAACTAGAGGTGTAAATAGACTCCCCAAAATATGCTTTGTCGTCCAAGTCTATGGTAAAACCAACTTTATGATCCCCTCTTGGTATGCCTTCTCGAAGTCCCATGAACTCAGCAATTGCTTTGTCGTTCTCGAATGTATCTATGATGGGTGTACCTTGTTGATCCCATTCAATAAGCTCTGGATATATGAGGGGCATGTCATCATCAAAGTTTTTAAAGGTAGCAATTGACAAGGTGAATAAAGAGTGGTTGACATAATCACAGAAGTTTTGGACTAATTCCTTCTTTTTCTTCTTCCTATGGGTAGGTATATTCTGTTGTGGGACTATTGTAAAGGTTCAGTCGTCAGAAGATGGTTCGATAGGTGCCCAAGATGCACGATTGAGGCTTTTCCAATAATAGTGTTTATTCCATTCTTCTTTAGACATGTGTTTCCTAAGACGAGGACTAGATGATTTTGGTACAGGTTTTACCTTTAGGTCCAATTCTCCAAAGAGATCAGCTATGTTCATGGTACTAGTAGAGGAAAGAGAATCCCATTCACCATCGCTTGAGTTGAGAGATTCATTGTAAACTAGGGGAGGTGATTCATGAGAGTCGTCGTAGACTGGGGGAAGTGGTTGGTGAGACTCATCGTAGACTGGGGGAAGTGGTTTGTGAGATGTATCGATACCTGTATAAGCATAATCTTCCTCTTGAAATAGTGACGAAGTACTAGGAAACCCAATTCTAAGCGATTGACACCCTGGCCCTAGGTATTTCAGTCGTGGTGAGACAGTGATCGGTTCTGTCCTTCCATTCTGATGAAATCCTAACCCACTGTGCCCATCAGAGCCTTCATTTTGCATAATCTTAAAGCCCTTTCCATATTGGTCCTTAGCTATTTGAATAGACGGCAGGGGGTATTCATTGTCTTCTTGATATAACCAGGAGGTAATATCACCGTTGTCCACAATTTCTTCACTTAACTCTCCCCATTTGGTCAATGTCATTATAGGGGGAACATGGAATGTGACTACTGACTGTCTTCTATCTGCCATGGGAAAGCCATATGCCTTAGGGGGAATCAATTGACTGACACAGTATGATGCCTTTATGTGATATTCGCCACAACCCTTGTCTTGGATCTCGACCTTAGGAGTGTTTGATGGTGGTTTGAATGAAATGGACTTGGTAAGATGTGATGGGTCAATGTATAGGGACAAAGTGGATGAAGAAACCTCTTGGTTAACAGGTACTTGTTGTTGTGGAATTTCCCTTAGGCTTGTACAATATTGAAAATGATCTGGATCACCATCAATCGTGATCTCAATGCCATTATAAGGGAATTTAAGACATTGGTGGTATGTTGAAGGGACGGCTTTCATTGCGTGTATCCAAGGTCTACCTAACAACAAGTTGTATGGAAGGGTGAGATCCAAGACTTGGAAGTTGGTGTTCATAATTGTTGGGCCAATTCTGATAGGGAGTGTGACAACTCCTTTGGATGACCTTTCGTCATCATCATAAGCCTTGATGACTATACTCTTGGAAGTGTCTACGTAGTCTTCTGAGAATCCTAATGCCTTAACCAATTTTAGGGTACGCAAGTTCAAACCTGCTCCTCCGTCTACCAAGACTCATCTGACTTTGGTTTGATGGACTAGGAATTCAAGATGTAATGGGTCATTATGATCAGACTTTTCAGTTGAGTAATCTTGTTGGGAAAATGTGGCATGATGCAAGTTGGTCAAATATCCCACCATTTCTTTGAAGCGATTGACATCTAAGTTTGTTGGAATGGTAGTGTTCTGCAATACTTTGTCAAGTATGGCTCAATGTTCTGGTGACAAACTCAATAGTTCCGAGATAGATATTTGTGCAGGGGTTTTGCTCAATTGATCGAGGAGATTGTATCTAAACTTGGACCTCTATGTAGGTGGCTTAGAAGAAAGACCTGGAATAGTTATTTTAGTTCTGCATGTGTTCACATTACATTCCAGATGCTTCTTAATGATGACGGTATTAACATGTTCATTTGCAACTCAGAGGCTATATATGGTCTTTCCTTTTCCATAGTCATACTTGGAGTTTGCGTAATTGGCAGAGGGATTGTTCTTGGTTCCCGAACCAAAGGTGTTTCCTTTTGTGTGGTCATGTAATAGTTCTGTGAAGACCTTATGATCACTGTTCTTAGTATTTTTCTGCTCGTTTACCTCTATGGATCCATTTTCAACAAAGTCTTGGATGATATTCTTTAGTTGGCGACATTGTTGTAGGTTGTGCCCTTTCGTTCGATGATAGTCACAAAAAGTGTCATCGTCCCACCATGAAGGTTTGAAATGTCTACGATCATACTCTCTTGGTTCCAAAGGTTTGATGAGATTATGTTTGACCAATTCTTTGAAAACTACCTCGATTGGTTGTCCTAAAGGTGTAAATTCACGAGTAGGAAATCTCCTTTGGGGTCTTTGTTGTGAATTTTGGACATAATTAGCTGTTTGATCTAGATTGCTCATCATGTCCACATTTTGGTTGTATCCTCTAAGTGTGACAACTGGTCCCGTATGTATGTGTTTAGCATCAACAATGTCATCATTCGTGACATTCCTATTTCTAGACCAGAATTTGTTTCTATCATTCGGTTTGTTTGGATGTTGGACAATTGGGCTCCTCCCTGGTACTTTTATTTCACCTTTGTCAATAAGTCCGTTTTCAAGGATGATCCCCTTTTGTACCAAGTCAAGGAATGAATTGCAACAGTGTACCCGTAAGTCACCTCTCAGTTTCGGATTGATGTTTTCGAGGAATATTGTGACCTTTTGTTTTTCGGGTATTTTGACTGGCTAGACTTCTCCATCTCTAGAAGAAAGTGGTGAATGTCTCACCATCTTCTTGTGTCATGTGGCACAAGGTTTATATGGTTACTTCCTTGTCTATGTTAAAGGAAAAATGTTTGACAAACTTCTCAGCTAATCGCCCCATGATCGTATACCATATGGCAATTTAGAAAACCATTCCAACGCTATCCCTATGAGGGTTCATGGAAATAATCGCATCAAGTATGTGGGGTCATATGATATGTCCATGCATGCTATTGAGAATTCTCTAATGTGTTCCAAAGGATTCTTCCTCCCATTATACTTTGCAAAATTCAGTATAATGTATCCATGGGGGAAAGGAGTCATATAGAGCGCTTTGTCGAATGGACATGGACATAAATCTTGTGCTAAGATATTTCATTTGCCAGACATAGACATGTTGTCCATCTGTTGTTGAAGAGTTTTCTTTTGGTTTTGAAGGACATCTACTTGTGTCAAGGACATGTTGTTGACATTGTTTGGATCAATGTAGGTATTTTGAAATGCTATGTTCTGTGATGGGTTGTGATTTGGCGAGGGAATGTATCCTGTTAGAATGTTTTGATTTAGAGTGGGTATATTTCCTATTTGAATATTCTGACTTGGTATAGGAATATATCCTATGTGTATGTTCTGATTTGGTATAGGAATGTTCCCAATTTGCGTGTTCTGATTTAGTATAGGGATATTTCCTATTTGTATGGTCTGATTTGGTATAGGTATGTTCATGCCAACTTTGGATCACTTACCAGTTGTGTTGGTGCCAAAGGGTTTGATGAACTTGCTCCCGCAGTAAATTGTAAACCTTGTATTATGTTGAAAGGGGTTGTGTTTACAATTGACGATGTTTGAGTTGGTATGTCAGTTGGTATTGTTGCGGTGATTTGGGGAATTGAAACACTTGATGTCGTAGTTTGTGTTGGTTGAGTAGATCGTGTTTTCAATGTATGAATATCAAATCTTGGTGGTAGTGTGGCACCTTCTACTAGCAACTTTGCTAGATAGCGTTGGGGATCATTTTATGAACACTCATCCATGAAGGATGCAAACTCAGGATCTTGTACTGCTGCATCTATGTCTTCAACGTAAATTTGGCGATGTGTGTCCCTAGTGACGTGTTTCTCAAGCAAAGGTTTATGTGGTCTTTGTTTCCCTCACCTTTGATTTCTGAATGGATTGACGAATTCGTTGGGGTCTGACATTGCTTTTTATTTTTCTTTTGAGACCTTGTTTCGACCATGAAAAGTTTGCTCAAATGGGGTAATGCAGACTATGTCTAAAAAGTGATATGTCCTATGTCTATGTTTTTGGATTTTCTGACACTAAAGGATGTTGCTAAAAGTGATTTCTAAAATGACGTATACTAAGATGACATTGTTAAGATGGACAATATGCAAAATCTCGAGTAGACTAAAATGATAAATGAGTCTAAGACGGGTATAACCTACCACCTATGGAATAAATGCATGCAAGGATTTGTGTTTGACCAAGGAACCTAATTGTAGGACAAGGATAGTTGACAAGGTGAATTTCCCAAACTAGATTGTTGAGATGGAAATATTCACAAATAGGACTAAGTGACTAGGTTCAATGACTTGTGACAAATCGAAACATGAATGTATCCAATGACGAGGAAAGTTATCTCTTTTTCTACGATATGCAATTTCATAAGAAGTATCTATATGCATGCAACTTAGGATGATTATGACTAAGACGTTGACTGTGACTAAGACGTATATGACACCTAATGATGCAAGGTTTTGAGCAAAAAAATTTTAGTTTCTATCCAAGGGTGATCTTAAAAACCAGAAGCAAAGTGACAGTAATGTTTCAGACTCAGTTTGCGATTTTCGAAGTTTTTTGTTGACAGTCAGATGTGGTTCACCTAACAGTTGCGGTTCAAATTGTGACAAATGTGGTTTACTAGGATGCATGCAGTGTTTCGACTAAATGCTTGTTTCAGACATTGACAGATTTTGGACTTTTGATAGATGTAGTTTAGTTTATGATAGATGCGGTTTTGAAAAATGCATGCGGTTTTTCTAACAAATGCGGTGTTTCCTATGACAACTACGGTTTGTAATATGCATGCGGTTCTAAATATGGACTCTGTAAAC
Organism: Sequoiadendron giganteum; assembly: GCA_007115665.2. Taxonomy (NCBI): domain Eukaryota; kingdom Viridiplantae; phylum Streptophyta; class Pinopsida; order Cupressales; family Cupressaceae; genus Sequoiadendron; species Sequoiadendron giganteum. Next base: position 15,527 of record VCHN02000528.1, on the reverse strand, counting down.
CCGAATTTTATGACAGACACTTGCGGCTTGAAAATTGATAGATGCGGCTTGCATGCACACATATGACTCAAAACATGAAATTTGCGGCTCGTAATATGCAGACTGTGGAAAATGAATGTTTTTGATAGACACATGCTTCTTTCCCCCTAACAAATGCAACTCACTAAGACAGATGCAATGTTTAAACTAATAGTTGCAACTCAATTTTTGATAGTTGAAGTTTTTTTTGAAAGTTGTTTTGATTGACTCTGTTTGTTGATCAAGATTTTGGATGAATACAAAAAACACAAGCACATAAATTAATGTATTTTTAGTTTATCATGATGGGACTGTTAAGACTCAAAATATTTTTACAACCTAGGCTATGATGGACAATACTTGTTGAGTTCTTACTTGGATTTCTCTAGCTATGCATATTTATGGCGGATGACTAGTAGCTTGACCCCACTGGCTCCCCTCCATGACACTCACTTATATAGGGCAGCCAAGCTACTGTACCCATGAAACTCCCATGGCATACATCTCATCTCCACACATAAACTGTAAGAATGTAAGATGGCTTGACAAGGCTGACCCTATTGCACCAACAAGTAGGTAGGATTTTGGTAACTCTACAACAAGCTATTTAATAAGGGCATTCTATTCATGGGACACTATCCAACATCGACGAGAGTCCATTTCTATCCATCTCGTCAGAATAGTGTGCATGATTCTTGGGTTTCTCCAAGAATTCTCTTTTATATACCGGCTAGAAGTCACTTGGCATCTAGCGTGCTACCGGTCTGAGTCATCTTGGGGTGAGTACTTTTTCCCACCAAGATAGGCCCAAGTTCTAGAGTTGGTAACCATTTCTCTTGCACCTAGGATCGCACGAATGCACAAGGGGAGAGGATACTTTGGTGTACCAAATCGTAAGGGTGACAAATATGTGCTTTCACACCAGACAAAGTAAACAGTGATTCTTTTCATTCCAAATGACAGTTATCTATCTACCAAACAGAAAATTCTTTTTAATCCACATGACAGTTATCTATCTACTAATCAAAAAGCTTGCTAAATAAAGGAAACCAAAGGCATTAGGTCCTGTATGCAAATTGATCAGTAGTTCATTTTTCTTGTCTTCGGCTTTCATCCTGCAGAAAATATTTTCTTTGGTTTTTAATGTCTTCTATGCTTCGTCCTGCAAACACTACATTATTCCCCCTTAACACAACTGAAACAAACATTAGCAAAAAATGAAAATCACATAAAATCGATAAAATAAAATGCGGATGTACGAAATTCAATGAAAAGGTGAAAAATGTTTACTAGCCAGATGCAACTTTTGGAGCCACATATGTGGTTCGATGTTGACAGTCGGGGGCAGTTTGTGAACTTGTTGATAGGCGGATGTGGTTCAGGACTTCATGGATGCGGTTCAGGATGAAAAATGCGTCTCTATTTCTAGTATATGCGGCTCGTAATACATATGTGTCGGTGTGTTGAATAGATGCGGTGCACCGTACGAAAAACCTGCAAAAAAGAAAAATGGAAAAACATAAAGACGAAAAGATGTGTGAATTTGAAGTGTGTTCACGTCGAGTTCACCAAATGTAACATAGAATTAAAATCTGGATTAGGATATCTACAAACTAGAATAAACGATGTTAATCTTAATCTAACCAATAATTAATCTAAATCAAACAGCAAAGAATGAGGAAATAAACATAATAAAACTAAACAAATTAATGGAAAGCTCTCACCGAATATGTGTTCACTCCTTCGAATTATCTTGATTGCTCTTCTCCATTTTTCTTTTTCAATATTCTTGCCCTCAGATTTATGTGTTTGAATGCAAGCATAACTTCGTCGAGTGTCTAAGAAAAATATCGAAGATAAGTTTCTTCTCAAAAGTGTATGATTTCGGGAGGAGGAATAATGATAATGACAGGCCATTTTATAGAATTTGGGTTTTTGAACGATCAGCTCAAATTGAAAGAGAGATCGACAGATGAGATTGATGAATGGCATGCGATGTGAGTTATGTGTCAGATAGAATGTAAGTTAGAACATGAGTTCAAGAAAGACTGCAGGATACAGACTAAGTTAGAACGTGAGTTAGAACACGAGTTCAAGATCTTAATCTTCAGCTAAGAGTCTTCAAAAATAGAAGAAATAGACTTTGAATGTCAAAGACAATGTTAGAAGTTGAAAAATAATGCATTTGAATGCAAACATGAGTTAATTAATTAAATAAAGATATTTAATTAATAAACACATCATGCATATGAGTTGGAACTAGTTAACTGACTAGTTGTGACAGAGAGTCCTCTCGCAGAGACAATCAGATGTTGAATCCAGAGATAATTGGAGAACTAAAAATAGATCTTGACTCGGAAGGTGAGTGAATGATTAGTCAATTGATTGAAGAATGTGACATAAACAATTAAATATGAATTAAATGTTAATTTAATTCAACATTTGAAAATGAGAGATTTAATTAAATAAAAAAAGATCATTTATTTAATTTGACTATTGAAAAGGTGGAATTGAATAAATTAAATAATAAATATTTAATTATAGATAAAGGGGGTTAAATGAATAATTAAATAAAGAATATTTAATTATAGTTGAAATATGACAAAGGGGTAATTAAATAATAAATCATTTAATTAAGAAGGAAGAATTAATTAGTTAGCGACATAATTAAATAATTATGACTTATTTAATTAATCAAGTTGAATAAAGGTTATTTATGAATTAATGAATTAATTAAAAAGGGTATTTAATTAATAGAGGAAATATGTGTTAGAAAGGGTAATTAAATAATAAACATTATTTAATCATGACCATGGATAATAGAAAAGTATGTCGAAAGTAGTGTTCGCAGGCCTAGACCAATTTTCGGTGTCTACACTGGGTTTGTACATTCTTCAGGTGGAAGTTTTTGTGAACCGGTTTGATGGATCTTAGTATTTTTGTGGAATATTCTAGAACATGTTCAAGCATGGTGTGTGGTTTTCAAGTGGTCTTTGGGTTTCAAGAAGTGTGTAATTAAAATTTTAATGGTTTTTGCATGGGTAACAATTGACCTGGTGTTTACACTACATGTGAAGGATAAATATTATTTGTCATATCATATGATTAATTTGTGTTGTTGATTTGGGTCCCAATTAATTTTTTATGTGGTTTGCATTCATGAAAGTGTTTTGGCACCAACCTAGCTTGAATTTTCATGTTTGAGGTGCATAACTGACCTTGGAAAGGGTTTCAAGGTTGAGGATAACATAAGTATGATTTGAATTATTGAAGGATATTAAGATAGATGAAAGTGCAAAGTGCGTGATGTGAATAATGCAAAGTGAAAATTTTTAGAGTATGAAACTGAGTAGATTAGTGTGAAGTTTCAAGTGTTGGATTATCAGATGTAGTGAGTAGAAGGTATCTTGAATGAATCAAACAATCTGTGAAGATGTTGTAGATAATATGGTGGATTCCTTGTTGCATTAAGATCATGTTCTCTGTGTAAAATTTATTCTCTATCTTCTTTTTCTATTTTGATAGTGATCCTTTGGTTGTGAGCCTTTCTAGACAGTGCGCCCTATTCTGAAAGTGAGCCCTTGTAACAGATTTTGCAATTACTTATATTGTTAGCTAATATTCACCATGTTTTTTCCCTTCTTAGGTTTTCCATGTAAATATGGTGTTCTCTTGTGCATGGTGTTAAAGTTTTTTAAGTTTATATTTTATGCTTTTCATGCTAACTCATCATAATATATTTGCTGGGAATCAAGGTGTCTCAACCTTGGGAATTCCTAAGTTATTTATTTATTATCATTTTACATTTTCCCATGGATAAATATCATTTTTTTTATTAAATATTTGTGCTCCATCAAAAGGGGCGTGAGATTTTGAGTTGGCACTTTTGCCACATGTCAGTACCTTGAAAAATAAATTATTAGTTGTCAAAAGATGCCCACTTAGTGGTATACCATGGAAAACCTATTTTTAAGGATGTTATGATGGATTCTATGACAACTGTAAGGGATAAAAGTGGGGGATATCATTTTGGACGTGAGAATCATCTCTAACACGTGTAAAAGAATCTTTGCATAACTATTGATGGTTCATGATGCATGTAAGAACATCTCCCATTTTTTAGGAATTCTTATGATAACTTGTAAGAGGGTGTAATGTCATGTAAGAGACCATGTTTAGCATGTAAAGGGTCGAATGGATTTTTACCATGGTATTTATGAACCTTTTTTTGACCCATGGTAATGTTTTATGGTGGTGTTTTGAGCCCCCATGTGTCTATATATTGAGGGGTTGAGTTGGAGACACTATGAGATGTTTTACAGGTACATAGATGCTTTTGAATTGAAGAGGAGTTAAAGTGGATGTATTGTAAACATATTTGTTGTTAATGCAAGCTATTCATCTCTTCTTTGGTGGAATTTTTTCTTGAAAGGGTTTCTCCACATTAAACTATGTTATGTTTTAATCTTTCTATTGTTGTAGTTCATTGTTATAGCTGATTTAAACTCCATATCGTTAACACTCTTAGATCTGATTTATAGTTGTTTTAAGCTTCTATTATTTTTTTTCACCTATCGTTTTCTAACATTTGGTATCAGAGCCTGGCTAGTATGTGTCTTGGGTGGTAGAATGAAGGTTTTTTGAGTTATAGTGGGAGTTTGGTTAATTTGTTTTTTGTAGTTTTTTGTGTTAAACCATGGTTGAAACTTCTTCACATTTGGACATAGAAAAAATTAACGAAGTTGGATTTGAGTTGTGGAAGCTGAAAAATAGAGGATCTCCTTGAAGAATGAGATCAATGGTTGGTTGTAACAAATGAAAAGAAACCCAAGAAAATGAGTGATCAATATTGGGAGAAGATAAACAAAAAGGAACATGGTACTATCAGACTATGTCTTTTTGATTTTGTTCTCCTGAATGTCTCAAAGGAAAATACTATATATGCTTTGGGAAACTGGATAGGAGAGATCTATCAAGAAAAAAGTCTGGTAAATAAACTCTACTTGAAGAAAAAAATGTTTTCTCTTAAGATGAGTGAAGGTGAATCTAGATCCAAGCATTTAAATTCATTTAATTTGGTTTTGATTCAACTAGCCTCTATTGATGTTAATGTTGAAGAAGATAAATGCGTTATCCTTCTTTATTATTTATCTGGGTCTTGGGATAATTTTGTACTTTCTATCACTACTAACATTAAATATCCAAAGATGGATGCTCTTGTAGCAACTTTGTTGCCACGTGAAATGAGGAAAAAGGCTATGGATAGTTCAGGTGATGCTCTCAATGGTAGGGTAAGGCCTAAAGAAAGAGGGTCCAAAGGAGATAAGAATAGGCCTACAGATAAGTATAGGGGAAGATCTAAGACTCTTGGAAAGAAGAACATAGTGAAATTATTGAACTGTGGAAAAAGAGGACATGTGAAGAAGGAATGCAAAAATACAAAGAAACAAGTTGATTCTCCCACAGAGAAATCCTCAAATTCAGGTGATAAAGCTTTGGTTTCTTGTCTTCATACTATGACTAATGAACACTGGTTAATTGAGTTAGGATGCTCACTTCATATGACTCCTCATAAGGAGTGGTTTTAAAAATATGAAACATATGATGGAGGTGAAATCTACCTCGGTGATAACTCTTCATATCCTATTGTCGAAAGAGATAAGATTCAATTTTTTTTTAGTGATGGGAGGATTAAAACCCTCCCTGGTATTTTAGATGTTCTTGGAATAACTAGAAATCTGATTTCAATTCTGAAGTTGAATTATTTGGGAATAAATGTAACATTTGATAAGCATGGTTACATATTGGTAAGAGAAAGTCTTGTGATAGCAAGAGGAACAAGCAAGGGGACTCTTTTTAGGCTTGAAGCCACTACTATTGTTAACTCTACTAATGTAAGTAAAAAATCTAAAAATACTTTTATGTTGTGGCACTATAGATTGGGCCGCATTAGTGAGACTGGTTTAAAAACTATTTTGAGTAAAAATTTGTTAGACGATTTTTCCTATTCTGATGAGAGTTTTGATTTTTGTGAACATTGTGTGTTTGGTAAAAAACAAAAAATCATTTCCTTCAGAAAGTACTAAATCTAAGAATAAATTGGAATTAATTCATTCAGACGTATTTGGTCCTATAGATGTCAAATCAATTGGAAAATCTAGATATATTGTATCCTTCATTGATGATGTTACAAGATGTACCTGGTTATATTTTATGAGGCATAAATCTAAAGTTTTCAGTAATTTTAAAGAATTTAAAGCCATATTTGAAAAACAAACAGATTATAATATTAAGGTTTTGAGGTTTGATAATGGAGGGGAATACTATTTTTAGGAATTTGATGAATTTTGTAAGCATGCAGGAATTGTTAGATAGAAACCTACTCCTTATACTCCCCAACATAATGGAGTGACAAAAAGGATGAATCGAACAATTTTGGAAAGAGTTAGATGTATGACAAGTAGTTCACAACTTGATAGATTCTTTTGGGCAAAAGTTTTTTAGTATTGCTTGTTACTTGTTGAATAGGTCTCCTTTTAAGGCTCTTGAAACAACACCTTATGAAATATGGATAGGTACGAAACCTTTTGTTTCACATTTAAGGGTATTTGGCTATGACTTATGTTCACGTGCCTAAAGAAAAATAAACTAAGTTGGATCCAAAATATGAAAAGTGCATTTTCATTGGATATGGAATCCTCCAACCAAGAAAAATATATTTTCCAAAGATGTGATTTTCAAGGAGCTTAGTGTTATTTTTGATCCCAAACAACCAAAATAAAAAGATAAGGAAAAGAGAGTGCATTTTGAAATTAAGCAAGAAGATGTACCCCGGGAAGAACAGAGAGTTGGAATTGAGGACGAGGAGGAAGAATATGAGGTTTCAAATGAATTCACTGATCAAATCAAAGAAAATGAGGAAGAAAATCAAGAAGAGGTCGAGCAAGATCAAGAACAACAAGAGCCTCACACTCCTATTCTTAGAAGATCCACAAGACAACTAAATATGGTCGACAAGTATAGCCCACCTAATTTCCATTATATTTTTGCTTTGTTGTGTACTAATGATGAATCAAGATCTTTTAGGGAGGCTCTCTCTTAAGAGGAAAATCAGTCTTGGTTGCAGGTCATGTAAGAGGAGATGATGACATTTGATAATTGTAACACCTAGGATCTTGTTATTTTTCCCAAAGGAATAAAGACCATCGAATGTAAATGGGTATTTAAAAATAAACTTGGAGCAAATGGTTAATTAGAGTGGTATAAAGCCAGATTAGTGGCTAAGGGCTACTCCTAGAGAGAGGGAGTTGATTTTGTTGAAATTTTCTCTCTTGTCACTAAATTAACTTCTATTAGATTCTTATTATCTATTATTGTAGCTTGTGATTTTGAGATAGAGCAAATAGATGCTAAAACTGCTTTCTTACATGGGGATCTTGAGGAGGAGGTTTATATGTGACAGCCTGATGGTTTTGTTGTGAAGGGGAAATAAAATTTGGTTTCCTTGTTAAAGAGATATTTGTATGGTTTGAAATAGTCACCCAAGATGTGGTATTAGAAGTTTGATGCTTTTGCATTAAAGTTGAGTTTTCTTAGGAGTGAAGAGGATCATTGTGTGTACATTAAGGTTATTGATGATAAGATCTTAATTATTATCTTGTATGTTGATGATATGTTGTTTATTAGTAACAACAAGGTGATGATTGGTGAGCTCAAGAAACAAATTTCTAGCACATTTGATATGAAGGACTTGAGGACTGCAAAATACATTCTTGGGATGGAAATTAGTAGGGATCAGAGTCACGAAAATCTTTGGTTAAGTTAGAGTAAGTATGTTGATACCATTTTATAGAGGTTTAATATGCATAATTGTAAGCCAATTTATATTCCATTTTCGGTTGGTACTAAGTTGAGCTAAGATATGTGTCCTAATATTGATGATGATTTTGAAGATATGTCCAAGGTTCCTTATGCTATTATCATTGGTAACTTGATATGTGCAATGGTTTGCACTAGACCAGATATAGCCCAAGTAGTGGGAGTTCTAAGTAGGTTTATGTCTAATCCAGGTAAAGAGCATTGGAATTTTGTGAAGAGGGTATTTAGATATTTGTGAGGTACTTTTGATTATTGTTTGCTTTATCATGGTACTAATAATGTGGTCAAGTCATTGGATATACATGGATTTGTTGATGTAGATTAGGTAGGTGACTTGGATAGTCGAAGGTCCACTAGTGGGTATGTGTTTACTCTATTTGGAGGAGTAGTGAGTTGGATGAGTAAAAGGTAGCCTACAATTAAATTATCCACTACTAAAGCAAAGTATATAGCAGCTATCCATGTTTCTAAGGAGGCAATATGGTTACAAAGGTTGTGTGTAGGTACTGGTTTCAATTGTAGGATAGTTCAGATTGGTTGTGATAGCCATAGTGCAACTCATTTAGCCAAGAATCGTATGTATCATGCTAAGACAAAGCATGTGGATGTACAATACCATTTTGTTCGAGAAATGGTTGTTAATGGAAAAATTGAGTTGAATAAAATTGACACTAAGGTTAATGTTGCAGATTATCTTACCAAACCTATGAGCATAGATAAATTCATTTGGTGCAAGGAGGCCACGTGCCTTGTTTCTTGTACCTAGTTGATTCCATGATGGTGTGATTACCCTAGCTCTTGCAAGGTATTCAACAAGTGGGAGAATTTTGGGAATCAAGGTGTCTCAACCTTGGAAATTCCTAAGTTATTTATTTATTATCATTTTACATTTTCCCATGGATAAATATCATTTTTTTTATTAAATGTTTGTGCTCCATCAAAAGGGTCATGATATTTTGAGTTGGCACTTTTACCACATGTTGGTGCCTTGAAAAATAAGTTATTAGCTGTCAAAAGATGCCCACTTTGTGGTATAACATGGAAAGCCTATTTTTAAGGATGTTATGATGGATTCTATGACAACTATAAGGGTTGATATTAGGGGATATCATTTTGGACGTGAGAATAGTCTATGACATGCATAAGAGAATCTTTGCATAGATATTGATGGTTTATGATGCATGTGAAAGCATCTCATATTTTCTAGGAATTCTTACGATAGCTTGTAAGAGGGTGTAATTCCATGTAAGAGACCATGTTTAGCATGTAAGGGGTCAAATGGATTTTTACCATGGTAATGTTTTATGGTGGTATTTTGAGCCCCCATGTGTCTATATATTGAGAGGTTGAGTTGGAAACACTATGAGATGTTTTATAGGTACACATATGTTGTTGGATTGAAGAGGAGTTAAAGTGGGTGTATTGTAAACATATTTATTGTTAATACAAGATACTCACTTCTTCTTTGGTGGATTTTTTTTCCTGAAAGGGTTTCTCCACGTTAAACATTATGTTATGTGTTCAACTTTCTATTGTTGCATTTCATTGTTATAGCTAATGTAAACTCCATATCGTTAACATTGTTAGATCTAATTTATAGTTGTTTTTGTTGGCATATTTCTTGTTAGTGTTGTCATTTATGGAAACCGTGGTAACCTAAGTCAAGCATCTGATGTATAGTACATGTTCGGTTTACTCCGGCATAACAGGGTGAAGAACATGACATTTGGTTATATGCATAAAAGTTGATCTGAATACCTCACCGGAATATTATTTTGGGTTTTGGATCTTTGAGGAAGGTTTATTGATGTTTGGTGATGCTTATTAGTGAGATATGCTGATGTGCATTCATTGGTACATGATCTAGGAGATCCAGTGCACTTATCTATTGATTATATGTGCTTCAAGGCTGACCCGTTGAATATAGTAATCATGGATGTATAAGGAGTAATTAATCAAATGCCTTCGTGCTCTATTATATTTTTTTTAGGTCATCTCTTTGTCTTAACCAACTTTGGAGGATGCGCATAAAGAATCAGTGGTGGATCTGGCCAACATTTGAGAAGAACTAAATGTTTTATGAAGCCGACATAAGAATGATCAAATCCTTGATAGCAGATATAAATATGAGATCAACTCTATCATTTTTGTGTGTGTCATATGTAGAGAAGCATGTGAAGATAGAGAATGCAAATATGATGCGAAATTCAATAGGGAAATAGTGTGAATTTGTCTGTGTGTGATGTGAAGATAAGAAAAGAGCATAATGAAGTACAAAGTTAGAAAGTAGATCCATAATCAAATATATGTGTGTCACCAAAACTGTAACCTGGCATGAATAGATGCTACTATCTCAGTTCATCCTTCAGATGGCTTTTATCTGAATTTTGTAAGGTAGTGAGCCTTCCCTTCGAGCAGTGAGCTCTAGGCAGTTTTCCTGAATGCAAGTGCATTCCCTTTTGTAAAATTTTATTTGAGAACTCAAATTGTGGATTAACCTCCATCATGGTTTTTCCCCTAATAGGGTTTCCATGCGAAAATCCTTGTTTCATGGTGTTATGAATGATTCCTTTGAACACTTACATCTTTCTTTTAATGTAATGACAAAATGGTTGAGTTTCATATTAATAAAGTTAAGATTTACTGAACACTGATTCACCCCCCCTCTCAGTGTTCCCTTGAGTCCAACAATTATTATCAGAGCATCTAGTTCCTCTGAAGAAGTTTAGCAGCTTGAGGTGGATCTTGGAATGTGATGGACTTTGGTAGTCTTCAGCAACAACTTTTTGTGGCACCTAATGACCTTGGTCAGCCTAAAAAAGAAGTACAGGAATTGAAAGAAAATCTTAGAGATGCTAAGAAATTCATTCAGTCATTGAAGGATCAGATTGTCAAATACAAGGAGAAAAGGAAGGATATTCATGATCAAATCAAGCAACAAGAGAGTGCAAATATGGATGATGCTCACTTAAATCAGACCTTGAAGGAAATAACTGAAGAATGTGAAAAGATTTCCAAAGAAAATGCTACCCTAAAGAATGAAATGGAATCTATGGTGATGAAGCTAACTAAAGAGATTGAAGAAAGGAAGAAGAATGGAGAGAATCTAGCTCAGTCCTTAAAAGAGAAATAAGATGAACACAGAAGAATAAATGAAGAATTCACTCAGCTAGAAAGTGAACTGCATCAATCTAGAAATAATGAAGAAGAAATTGGTAAGCAGATTGTTATCCTCATAAATGAACTTACTATTGCAAATTAGTACAAAGAAAATTTTAAGATTTGTTAAGTAAAGCTTGATGAGCTGACTCAAGGACAAAAGAGTGGAAAGGATAAGAGAGGTCTTGGATATGAAAAAGGAGAAAGTTCCAGACCTGGACAAAAAAAATTTAGACAAGGAAACTTGATGAAAAAAGTTGGAAGGTATTCGGTAAGACAACCTAATGCTCAAAAAATTAATGGATATTGTTTTTCTTACAATAAATTTGGCCATATGGCTACTCAATGTAGAATTAATATTAAATCAAGAGAATCATCATTTTTTGGTCAGTGTTTCAAATGCAATAAGTTTGGTCATAAATCAAATGAATGCAAAAATATGTCAATCTATTATGTCAATAGAAAGAATGTTGAATGTTACACATGTGGAAAGTTTGGACATATTTCTAATCAATGCATATCAAGAATAAATCAATGGAATGATTGGTTTGGACAACCTGGAAGTAATTTGTGCTACAATTGCAATGGATATGGTCACATTGCAAGATTCTGTAGAGACAAAACTGTGGATAGAATAGGTCTGGTATACAAATGCTGAAATATACAGAGAAATGAAAAAGGAAAAGTGACTACATATGAGATAAGAGATGAGATGAAGAAGACATGGGTAAGGAATAATGATTCTGATGCTAGAAATGGTTCTACACCGGAACTTGCTTCCGGTAATTCCTCCAGTAATTGATTTTAGGCCATTGGCCTAGGGGAGTTTTTCAAGAAAATATTTCCTCCCCTATTTGTGGATGCTATTGGAATGCGAGGAATAGTCAAAAAGATGTATTGATGATGTGTAGAGGCTTTTGGAGAACTTTTAAAAGAAAATTCAGAGAATTCATAAGTCCACAAGAGAATTTTTCCCTTGCTGTCTAAGAAAACAAAGCACCTAGAGAAATTAGGGAAAATGCATTTATTGCACGTGTGCGAACTATAAAATTCAAGTTTGAATCATCATTTGTCTCTTTGCATCGAAGAAGAGAAGGAGATCACTCACTAGAAGAATTTCAAAGGAGAGAAACTGATTCGCCGTTGGAACTCAAAATCTATCAGGTATTTCAATTGTCTTCAAAATTTTCATATAATATGGTGTGCAGTTGTTAAACCTAAGTGCAAAAGGAAAATGGAACAAATCAAGAGGCAATCATTTTGGATGAATACAATAGTGGAAAAATTAGGTCCATGAGGAATTTTTTATTACCCAACAAATTGATACAATTGAGTGAAGCCAAACATGGAAATTTGGATATTTGGAATGAGTTTCCATACTTTGAGTCACGAAATTTGTCAAATTCATTTTGAGCATATTACATGATACTACTTTAACTTTGGACAAACCCTACACCATTTCAAAGGAGGTAATTGAGAATTTGACTGGATTATGCAAAGTCAGAGATGTACCAAGGAAGAAATCCATCCAGAACAAGGAGGTTGAAACCCTAACAAAAATAATTAGAGATCAAAGTGTGCTAATAATTGCGACAATCAAGAATCCTATTACAAAATCTATTGCACATGGAATTTAATATAAAATATTTTTCAGAAACCGAGAAGGAGCGACCTCGGCTAACACTGTCTATATCTCTCATAAGATGATAATTGAAGGTCAGGACTTTGAATTGTGTGGGTTGATAAAGGATTAGCTAATGGAGAATGTGCAACTGACAAAAGAAACGGGCTACCCTTTCAAGTTCAGTACTTTGATCATATGCTTAGTAATGTATTTCCTGAATTGTTTTGCCAAAGATCAATAATGTTGTATGGAATGCAAATGAACTAGTATGTAGACAAATATACTCATATTCTAGGAGCTTGACTGATTAGGATCCAAAATTTGAAAATTTCTTTAATAATGTTCTTGGAAAGTGTGGTTCAATCAATGTTTCCCCTTAGGTAAGAACAATGGAAGTTGGTTCCTCTTCTGGTAGCATGGATAAAAGTCAGAAAAGAGAAAAAGAAGTTGTTGAATACAACCCTCCGAAATGAAAAGTTCCCAGAATTAAGGGAAAAGGTAAAGAAAAGGAGATTGTGGATATTCGAGATGAAGAATCTAATGAAGAAACTGAGGACCCACAAAAAAATGAATCAAAACCAAAAAAATCTAGTGAGGAAGAAGATGATCTGACAAAGGAAATGTTGCAACAACTTATTCAGGAAGAAGATGGAATGCAAAAGATTGACAAGTTATGGTTTGTTAGACCATCATATGATCAAGACATGATTCTGAGTGTATTAAATGCTCATGTTGAGCATTGCAAGATCAAATCGGAAAGTTTGTAGAACATTCTACTTGAGGAGATGATTGAAAGCGGTAAAGAATCAATGAACTCTAGAGATAAAGACAAAGAAGAAGGTGAAGTCATCTCTCACCTCAAGGAGCAATTTAGAATATCACTTTCCAAACTGAAGAATAAAATGAATGAATTAAGGCAATGCATAAATTAAGCTAACATCTACACCTATTGCACTCATTGGCCCCATGCAGTTAGTAATTACAAAGATAAATTGGAACAAATTGAAACAAAGTTGAATGACATTGGTAAAAGCTTTGACATGTTGTAGGATTAGGATGGCACCATTGGGAGAAGAATTCAGGAGTTACAGTTTGAACACACCAAAATTAAATTCACCAAGAACACACTTGTTAATACTTTTTGGAAGGTGAAGGATCAAACCAAATGTAGATTGGAGCAAATGGTGGAGATACTAAGGAAATGTGAGAAACTGGAAGAAGCAATTACAATTTTGGAATATTTAACTAAAATTATCAACAAAACATCCAAGAACAATAGTTTGATCATTATGATGGGGGTAACAATAGATGATTGGAAGAAATTTATTCCAAAAATGAAGAAAAATCATAAGATAATTTTCTAAAGTAGTAGTTAATTGTTTTTCAAATTTTTGAAGTTTTGGTCTAAAGGGGAGAATTGTCAACATATATAATCAGGAGTCTTGAAGATTTTGAACATATATTTCATCTTTTTGGCATATGGTCTCTATGCTTTGTCATTGATGTAAAAGGGGGAGAGAATAAAGTGAAAAATTCTTTATAAATCTTAAGGGAAAGAGTGCAACAAAGCTTGGCATCATACCTATAATGATTCCGACACTTAGTCATGTTTCACTAAGTGTTACCATCAATGCCAAAGGGGGAGATTTTTGGAATATGGCTTGTAAGTGTTGTCATTGGTGGAAACCTAAGTCAGGCATCTGATCTATAGTACAGTTTTGGTTTACTCCGACATAACAGGGTGAAGAACATGACATCTGATTATATGCATAAAAGTTGATCTGAATACCTCACTGGACTATTATTTTGGGTTGTGGATCTCTGAGGAAGGTTTATTGATGTTTGGTGATTCTTATTAGTGAGATATGTTTATGCACATTCATTGGTACACGATCTAGGAGATCCGATGCACTTATTTGTTGATTATCTGTGCTTGAAGGCCAACACATTGAATATAGTAATCGTGGATGTATAAGGAGTAATTAATCAAATGTATTCATGATTTATTATGTTTTTTTTAGGTCCTCTCTTTGTCTTGACCGAACTTGGAGGATGCGCATAAAGAATTAGTGGTGGATCTAGCCGATATTTGAGAAGAACTAAATGTTTTATGAAGTCGACATAAGAATGATCAAATCCTTGATAACGGATATAAATATGAGATCAACTCTATTATTTTTGTTATTTTCATATGTAGAGAAGTATGTGAAGATAGTGAATGCGAATATGGTGTGAAATAGCATAGGGAAATAGTGTGAATTTGTCTATGTATGATGCGAAGAGGAGAAAAGAGCATAGCAGAGCAGAGTGAAGTACAAAGTTAGAAAGCAAATCCAGAATCAAATCTATGAGTGTCACAAAAACTATAACCTGACATGAATAGATGCTACTATCTTAGTTCATCCTTTAGATGGTTTTAATTTGAATTTTTTAAGGCAATGAGCCTTCCCTTTGAGCAGTGAGCTCTGGGCAGTGTGCTTGAATGCAAGTGCATTCCCTTTTGTAAAACTTGATTTGAGTACTCAAATTGTGGATTGATCTCCACCATGGTTTTTCCCCTAACAGGGTTTCCATGCTAAAATCCTTGTGTCATGGTGTTATGAATGATTCCTTTGAATTATTTCATCTTTCTTTTAATGTAATGAAAGAATGGTTG
This sequence comes from Sequoiadendron giganteum, assembly GCA_007115665.2. Lineage (NCBI taxonomy): Eukaryota > Viridiplantae > Streptophyta > Pinopsida > Cupressales > Cupressaceae > Sequoiadendron > Sequoiadendron giganteum. The sequence goes on along the minus strand of VCHN02000528.1, from coordinate 192 downwards.
AGTTTCAGATTAATAAAGTTAAGATTTGTTGAACACTAATTCACCCCCCCTCTCAGTGTTCCCTTGAGTCCAATGGTTTTAAGATTCTATTATTGTTTTTCACCTACCATTTTCTAACAAGATTAAGGGTTTAACAAGTTCTTGTGAATTTGAGTGTTATTGAGGGTTTTGAAGTTTTGATAAGATACAACT
>VCHN02002581.1:0-16691 GCA_007115665.2 Sequoiadendron giganteum | reverse complement strand
GAAAAGTATGATAAAGGGGAATTAAATAATAAATTATTTAATTGATAGATAAAGGGGAAAGAATTAATTAATTCACAACATAATTAAATAAATATGATTTATTTAATTAATTAAGTTGAATAAAGGATGATTATGAATTAATGAATTAATTAAAAAGGGTATTTAATTAATAGAGGAAATATGTGTTAAAAAGGTAATTAAATAAGTAACATTATTTAATCAAGACGACGGACTATAGAAAATTATGTTGAAATGTGTACTCGCAGGCCTAGACCAATTTTCGGTATCTACAGTTTGCCCCTCTTTGATACAATGTTGGTACGGCGTTGTGTCAAAGAAAATATGCCCCAGTCGTGCCCTGTATGAAACAAGTTAGGGTATACCCCAGTGAAAGGGAGAATGACGAGGAGGTAGTGGTATGCCCCCTCGAGAGGATAGGTGGGTTTGAAGAACATGAGTGTGCTCTCGAAATGGATAGATAATGGTGGCGAAGATGCAAAAAAGAAGAAATGTTAGCATGGATGATTTCAGAATGTTAGTAAGAAATAATTAATGTTGGTTAATTTGAGAAAAAGACATAATCTTTGATATATTGCCAAATACGCTATACTTGCTTGTTATCATCATTGGGCGGACATGACACAAATGGATGGTACACACTATGATATGAGATAGACCATAGTGTACAAAATCATCCATCTGCGAAAAACAGATAGTCGTAGACAAGGAGTGTCAAAACATAAACTAAGGACAAGATTGCCCCAGTCATTGTTGTCGAGACAAACCGCAGACAGCAGACAAATAAAAGATGGATCATGATACGTCATTGCTCCTCTAAATCCTTGATAGGACATCCTTGAGGAAACTAGTAACATGACTCAAAAACCAATGTTAAAAAGACAGTTGACAGACAGCAACCAAAGAAAAAAAATCCTGAGATGTCATTGCTTCTCTAAATCCTTCAAGGGACATCCTTGAGAAAGCTAGTAACAGGATCTTGAACAAATCAATAAAAAATATAAGACAAAATAAGATATAAAGTCATAAATCCAAATAAATGTATTCGCCAAAACTTGATCTTGTGGGATTGTTTGATGTTGATGTTTGACATAGCGTAATGTGAGAGAATGACACATACCGCATAAGACGTTTAGTCTGGTTTCGACTTGGTGACTTCTGTATAAGGCATGACAAAGCCTGGTTTCAGTAAGACATGTGCCATATAAGACGTTGGAGTCTGATGATGTTGAAGTGACAAGCCACATGAGACTATGACAATTTGATGACGTCTGTTGACAAGAAAGACATATCTTGCTAAGACATGGGTTGATCGCTTTGACAATGTGTTTGATATTGACTTGATGACTGTTGAGACATTTTTCCTTGTTGATGCATGACTTGTTTTGATTCTTTGACTGATAAAAGTGTGTGTGTAGACAGTGTTTGACATGAGACGATACCTTAAACTATGATATGCAACTTGTGTGATAGTGATTGTGAATGAGCCCTATTGGACTGACCTAGTGTGGTCTCAGGAGCTCATCAATTGATTAGCCTTGCCTATGTTGTACATGCAGAGACCTTGTAGTTCGACACAACCAATGACTTTGAATATACAAAGAGTCATGATTTAAATGTGTGTGATACATGACAAACCTAGACTGATAGACCTAATGCCTCGGGGGCACATCAATTGATGGCCTTGCCTACGTCCCAGTCGCAGAGGCAACGTAGTTCGACTATGACTATGACTAACTTAACATGACTGACTTGACACTATTTTTTTTTTTGGTATTTTCTGACATGTTTTGATTTTTTTGGATTTTTGAAGTTTTTTAATGTTTTTGTTTTTTTCAGGACATTTTCTGATGGTGTGATGCTATGTACAAGGCATTCATGGAAAAGAACAAGGATTTTCCCCCAGTCGAGAATAAGACTTACGAGATGGAATGGATCATATGACAGAATGGATGTTTAGATGTCAGTCGTTCCAAATGATGGATAGGACAACCATTTATTATGAGTGATGGTGAAAAATTCTGATTAGAATGATGGTAGATGGAAGAGCGAGCTTGACTACACATGGCGCCTATTTGCCAGGTTTTCACCATGGTACTTATCCATAGTGCCACCGAAGTGGTTTTCACTAATGGACGGATTTATTTCTCTTTACTGTTTTGATTTTCTCACTTTTTTTTTTATTTTTTTTGGTGTTACAAAAACGCCTGTTTGCCAGGTTTTCATCAAGGTAACCATTTTTTTGTATTTTTCCAGATTAAGACACGGATTCTCAAAGACTTAAGCATAAAACCTCTTTAGATGTAGACTGTTGATAGGGGACAAAAGCGGTTCTCCTTCAGGAGTAGAGAGTTGGTACGCTCCTGACCCAAAGGCTTCTATGACAATGTACGGCCCTAACCAGTTAGGCTCAAAACTTTCCTGGTTTCTCTCGTTTAGCTTGGTTCTTTGGATTCTCCATTAATACCAGGTCACCAATGTCAAAATATCTATTGAGAACCTTCCTATTGTAGCTCCGACGAAGATGATTCTGATATGCTTGCAAATGATCTAATGCTTTCTGTCTTCGTTCATCCAGTAATTCAAGCTCTTGTAGCCTAGAGACACGGTATTCTTCATCGTCGACATGACCCTTCAAAGATACCCTTAGAGAAGGTATTTCGACCTCTATAGGTAAGATAGCTTTGGACCCGAATACGAGGGAAAATGGAGTGGCGTCGGTGGGAGTGTGGATGCTTGTGCGGTAAGCCCATAAGGCAGGATTAAGTTGTAGGTGCCAGTCACGACCAGCGTCATTGATAGTCTTTTTAAGGATTCTAACAATGGTTTTATTAGATGCCTCAGCTTGGCCATTACCTTGTGGGTAATACGGGGTGGAAAAATGATGCTTGATGTGGAATTCTTCACATAAATGGCGTACTTCTTGGTTCTTGAATGGGCGGCCATTATCTGTGATTATGGATTGTGGTACACCATACCGACAAATGATATAGTTCAGAATAAACTTAGATATTTGGGTGCTAGTGATGTAGGTCATGGGAATGGCTTCAATCCACTTGGTGAAGTATTCGGTAGCGGTAATGATGAATTTGTGGCTGTTGGATGATGGTGGGTGTATCTTACCTATGTTGTCAAGTCCCCATTGGGCGAAAGGCCATGGTGAAGTAATCGGTCGAAGCTCCTGTGCTGGCACTCTTATCAAGTCTCCATGTATTTGACATTGTCTACACGTCTTCACAAAGAAATATGAGTCTTTCTCCATAGTAGGCCAATAGTAACCTAGTCTCATAATCTTATGGGCTAAGGTTGGACCACTCGAATGGGATCCACATATACCCTCGTGCACTGCTCGCAAAGTTGTTTGTGCTTCTTCAGCGTCGAGACATCTCATTAAGGAATTGTCTAAGGTGCGTCTATATAGGGTTTCTCCGATGATGGTGTACTTGGCGGACTTACGAATGAAGGTTCGATGTTGGTTATTGGACAAGTCTTGAGGTAAGGTTTGATTTGTTAGATAGTCAAATATTTCTTTATACCAAGGAGATGTAGGACCAACAATGGTACACACCATCATAGTATTAGGGATATCGTAAGCAGGGACAAATAGTTGTTCAACCAGAAACTCAAACCTAGGCACGTTACTCGGAATATCCAACAAGGAACCCACGGTTGCCATAGCATCTGCAGCTCTATTTTGAATGCGTGGTATTTGTTGAAAAGTTATGTCCTTGAAATATTGTTTGAAACTATCAGCCATTCTCTTGTAAGGGGCAAGCTTCTCATCCTTACTTTCGTACTCATCATTTACCTATCGGATTACCAGTTGAGAGTCGCCAAAGACATATAGGCTCTTAATGTTCCATTGTGCTGCCATTTTCAAGCCTGTCACTAAGGCTTCGTATTCTGCTACATTGTTTGTACAAGGGAAAGAAATCCTCAATGATTTGGGAATGGTATCACCTTGAGGTGTGACAAATAAGACACCAACTCCTGAACCATGATTTGTATGTGACCCATCAAAGTACAGTTTCCAGTTGGTTTTAATGTCAATGTTGAATAGAAATTCATCTGAAAAATCTGCCACTAAGGGATGATCTGCTTTTATAGGTGCATCATCTAACTAATCTGCAATCACTTGTCCTTTTATAGCCTTCCTCTCGACATACTCAATGTCATACTCACTAAGTATCATGACCCATTTAGCCAATCGGCCTGTTAAAGCTACCTTACTTAGAAGGTATTTGAGTGGATCAATTTTTGCAATTAACACTGTTCGTCGATTGAGCATGTAGTGCCGAAGTTTTTGGGTAGCAAAAACTACCGCAAGACAGGCACGTTCTATGTTGCTGTAATTCAATTCATAGCCCACTAAGGTACGACTGATGTAATAGACCGCTCTCTCATGACCTTGATCATCTTTTTGTGCGAGAAGAGCCCCTAATGCTGACTGAGTTGCTGAAATATATAAGATCAAAGGCTTTCCTTTTGTAGGTGGCATTAAGACTGATGGAGTTAGCAAATAGTCCTTGATTTGTTGGAATGCTTCCTGGCATTAAAGCGTCCACACAAATGGTACTCCTTTCTTGAGTAGATGTTGAAATGGATGAATCTTATCTACCAGTTGTACTATGAATCACCTAATTGACTATAGTTTGCCTTGTAGAGTTCTAAGTTGTCCTATGCTGACTGGAGAAGGAATTTCTATGATAGCTCTTACCTTCTCTAGATCTACTTCAATGCCTCTTCGAGAGATGATATACCCTAATAGTTTCCCCGATTTGACTCCAAAGACACACTTCTTCGGATTCAGCTTGACATTGTAGTTCTCTAGCCGTTGGAATATCTTATTTAAAACCTTTAAGTGAGCTTCTCTTGTTTCTAATTTTGCTATAATTTCATCGACGTAATCTTCCATGAGAATGTGTACAAAGTCATGGAAAATTGTAGTCATTGCGCGTTGGTAAGTAGCTCCTGCATTCTTAAGCCCAAAAGGCATAACGTTCCAATAGTATGTGCCCCATGGACACGTGAAAGCTGTCTTATGTTGGTCTTCAGTTGCTATTTTAATCTGGTTGTATCCTGAGAAACCATCCATGAGGGATAGCATCTCATACCCCGCTGTAAGATCCACTATCATATCTATATTCGATAAAGGGAAGTCATCCTTAGGACACGCCTTGTTGATGTCTCTAAAGTCTGTGCAAATTCGAATGCCCCCAGTTGGTTTAGTCATGAGTACAAGATTCGATATCCAATCTGCATAGTCTATTGTCCTTACGAATCCTACATCCAAGAGTTTCTTTAGTTCTGTCTTGACCAATAGAGCAATCTGCGAGTGCATTTTTCATAGCTTTTGTTTGACTGGTTTGATGCCTGGCTGCAATCGTAAATGGTGCAATATTAGATCTAGATCTAGCCCAGACATGTTAGCATACAACCATGCAAAGTTTATCTATCTCTTTTGGAAGAAGTCCTTAAACTCAGGTTTTTCTGTCTCTATTAAAGAAGCTGCAAAATATACCATCTTTGGATTCTCTTCTGTACCTATGTTGACTGCAACTGATTCTTCTACTAGCATCGGTGACCTTTCCTATTCAATGGGGAGAATATTTAAACCTCTATCCTTGGGTGCCTCAGGGAGGTTTTCGCCCTTGGATACATCCTTTATTTTGACTTTTTCTTCGTCCAAAGGTGCCTTTCGGTTTTCACCTAGGGACTCATCATTGTTCTTTTCATTGTCTTTTTTCTTTTTATCCTCATTTTTGCCACTAGAGGTGTAAATAGACTCCCCAAAATATGCTTTATCATCCAAGTCTATGGTAAAACCAGCTTTATGATCCCCTCTCGGTATGCCTTCTCGAAGTCCCATGAACTAAGCAATTGCTTCATCATTCTCGAATGTGTCTAAGATAGGTGTACCTTGTTGATCTCAGTCTATAAGTTCGGGATATATGAGGGGCATGTCATCATCGGAGTTTTTAAAGGTAGCAGCTGACAGGGTGAATAGTGAATGGTTGACATGGTCGCAGAAGTTCTGGACTAACTCTTACTGGGTCTTTTCCTTACGGGTAGGTAAACATTGATGTGGGACCATTGCCTGGGATAGGTCATTAGAAGATGGTGGTTCAGGTGCCCAAGATGCACGATCGATTTTTTCCCAATAATAGATCTTATGCCATTCTTCTTTGGACAAATGTTTCTTAGGACAAGGACTAGATGGTTTGGGTATAGGTTTCATATTTAGATCCAATTCTCCAAATAGTGCGTCTATGTTCATGGTGTTGGTAGATGAAAGGGAATCCCATTCACCATCGCTTGAGTAAGGGGATTCATCAAAGATTGGAGGGTTGTCGTAAAATGGGGGAGGTGGATCATGAGATGTCTCGGTGTCTGCGTAAGCACTCACTTCCTCTTGAAATAGTGATGAAGTACTAGGAAACCCAATTCTAAGCGGTTGACACCCTAGCCCTAAGTATTTCGGTCATGGGTGGATAGTAATCGGTTCCGTCCTTCCATTTTGATGTAGCCCTAACCCACTGTGCCCATCATAGCCTTCCTTTTGCATTATCTTAAAGCCTTTTCCATATTGGTTCTTAGCTATTTGAATAGATGGGGAGGGGTATTCATGTTCTTCTTGATACAACCAGGAATCACCTTGGTCCACAATTTCCTCGCTTAGCTCTCCCCATTTGATCAATGTCGTTGTAGGGGGAACATTGAATATGACTATTGACTGTATTCTATCTGCCATAGGTAGGCCATATGCCTTAGGTGGAATCAGTTGACTGACATAGTATGATGCCTTTATACGATACTCGCCAAAGCCCTTGTCTTGGATTTCAAGTTTAGGAGTAGTTGATGGAGGTGTGAATGATTTGGACTTAGTGAGATGTGATGAGTCAATGTATTGGACGAATTGGATGATGAAACTTCTTGATTAACTGGTACTTGGTGTTGTGGAATTTCCTTTAGGCTTGTACAATACTGAAATGGATTTGGATCACCATCAATAGTGATCTCGGTGCCATTATGTGGAAATTTGAGACATTGGTGATACGTTGAAGGTACAGCTTTCATTGCGTGTATCCAAGGTCTACCTAACAACAAATTGTACGGAAGAGTGAGATCCAAGACTTGGAAGCTGGTGTTCATGATTGCTGGACCAATTCTGATAGGGAGTGTGACCTCTCCTTTGGATGATCTTTCCTCATCATCGTAAGCCTTGATGACTATACTCTTAGAGGTATCTACACAATCTTCTGAGAATCCTAATGCCTTAACCAATTTTAGGGTACACAGGTTCAAACCTGCTCCTCCGTCTACCAAGACTCGTCTGACTTTGGTTTCATGGACTAAGACTTCAAGATGTAATGGGTCATTATGATCAGATTTTTCTGTCGAGTAATCCTATTGGGAAAATGTAGCATGGTGTGAATTGGTTAAATATCCCACCATCTCTTCAAAACGATTAACATCTAAATAAGTAGGGACAGTTGTGTTCTGCAAAGCTTTATCGAGAATGGCTCGATGCTTAGGTGATAAGGTCAATAGTTCCAAGATAGATATTTGTGCAGGGGTTTTACTCAATTGATCAAGAAGGTTGTACTTGAACTTGGAAGCTTGTGTAGATGGCTCAGAAGAAGGACTTGGAATAGTGATCTTGGTTCTGCATGTGTTGACACTACATTCTGGAGGCTTCTTAATGGTGAAGGTATCGACATGCTCATCTGCAGCGCAGAGGCTATTTATAATCTTTCCTTTTCCATAGTCAAAATTGGTGTTTGTGTAATTGGTTGATGGATCGGTCTTAGTTCCTGAACCGGAGGCTTTTCCTTTTGTGTGGTCATGTAATGGGTCCTTGAAGACCTTATGATCACTGTTCTTGGTGTTTTTCTGTCCACCGACCTCTATGGTTCCGTTCTCCACAAAGTCTTGGATAATGCCCTTGAGTTAGCAACAATTTTGTAGGCCGTGTCCTTTTATTTGATGATATTCACAATGGGCTTTGTCATCCCACCAGGAAGGTTTAAATTTTCCAGGATCATATTCTCTTAGTTCCAACGGTTTGATGAGATTGTGTTTAATCAATTCTTTGTAAATAACCTCAATCGGTTGTCCTAGAGGAGTAAATTCACGTGATGGAAATCTTCTTTGAGGTAGTTGTTGCTGTGAATTTTGGAGATAGTTAGCCATTTGATCTGGATTATCCATTGTGTCTTGATTTTGGTTGTATCCTCTCAGTGTGATAACTGGCCTTGTATATATGTTTTTAGCATCGACAATGCCATCATTTGTAACATTCTTGTTTCTGGACCAGAATTGTCTTCTATCATTTGGCGCGTTTTGATTTTGGACAATAGGATTCCTACCTAGTACCTTTATTTCGCCTTTGTCAATAAGGCCTTTCTCAAGGATGATGCCTTTCTGTACCAAGTCTAGGAATGAGGTACAACAATGTACTCTTAAATCACTCCGCGGTTTTGGATTGATGTTCACTAGGAATATCGTGACCTTTTGTTTCTTTGGTATCTCAACTGGACATCTGCTAGCTAGACTTCTCCACCTCTGAAAGAAAGTGGTGAAAGTTTCTCCATCTTCTTGTGTCGTGTGGCACAAGGTTGCTATTGTTATCTCATTATCTATGTTGAAGGCGAAATTTTTGACAAACTTTTCAGCTAATTCTCCCCAAGAGTGTATACCATATGGTAGTTTAGAAAACCATTCCAGTCCTATTCCAACAAGGGTTCATGGAAATAGTCTCATCAAATATGTGGGGTCATACGATATGTCCATGAATGCTGTTGAGAACTCCCTAATATGTTCTAGAGGATTCTTTTTCCCATTATACTTAGGTAAAATCGGTATAATGTATCCATGGGGAAAAGGTGTCATGTAAAGCGCTTTTTCAAATGGACATGGACATAAGTCTTGTGCTGAGATAGTTTGTTTGCCTGACATAGACATATTATCCATTTGTTGTTGGAGAGTTTGCATTCGATTCTGAAGGACATCGACTTGTGTCAAGGACATGGTGTTGGCGTTGTTCGGATCAATGTAGACATTCTGATATGCCATGTTTTGCGACGGGTTGTGATTTGGTGAAGGAATATATCCCGTTTGAATAGTCCGTTGTGGGATAGGAATATATCCTGTGTGAATGGTTTGACTTGGGATAGGAATATTCATACCCGCCTTGGATCTCTTACCAATCGTGTTGGTGCCAAAGGGGTTGGATGAAGTTGCTCCCGTCGTAAATTGTAAACCTTGTGTTATGTTGAAAGGGGTTGTGTTTACAATTGACGATGTCTGAGTTGGTATGCCAGTTGGTATTGCTGCGATGATTTGGGGCATAGAACCACTTGATGTCACTATTTGCATTGGTTGGGTAGATGTCGGTTTCAATGTATGAACGTCAAATACCGGTGGTAGTGTGGCACCTTCTACTAGCAATTTTGCTAGATAGCGTTGGGGATCATTTGCCAAGGACTCATCCATGAAGGATGCATATTCAGGATCTTGGACTGCAGACTCTATGTCTTCAACAAAGACTTGTCCATTGGCGTCTCTAGTGATAAATTTATCAAGCAATGGTTTGTGTGGTTTGTTCTTCCTAGGTGGTTGAGTGCTGAAAGGATTGATAAACTCGTTGGGGTCTGCCATTTCTTTGTGCCTCTTTTGAGACCTTATTTTGACCATAAAAAAGTTGCTCAAAATGGGGTAATGCAGACTATGCCTAAGAACTGATATGACCTATTTCTATGTTTTTGGATTTTTTGGACAATAAGGATGTTGCTAAAATGATATCTAGAAAGACGTATACTGAGATGACGTATGGTAAGACGGATAATATGTAAGACCTCGTGTAGACTATGATTCTAAAATGGGTATAACCTACCTCTTATGGAGTAAATGCATGCAAGGATTTGTTTTGACCAAGGAACCTGATTGTAGGACAAATGACAGTTGACAAAGTGAACTTTCCAAACTAGACTTGTTGAGCTGAAAAGATTCACTAGATAAGACTAAGGTGACTAGGTTCGATGAGTGTGACAAATCTAGGCATGAATTTATCCAAAGACGAGGAAACTTATCTATGCTGTGATATGCAATTTCCTAGGGAGTATCTAGATGCATGCAACTTAGGATGACAATGACGAAGACGTGGATTGTAACTAAGATTTTCGAGGAAGTATCTATATGCATGTGACTTTGGATGACTATGATGAAGACGTGGATTGTAACTAAGACGTATATAACCACCTAATGGATGCAAGATTTTTGAGAAAAATTTTGACAGTTTTTGTTCAGACTCAGTTTGCAGTTTTGATTGTTCTCTGATAACAGGCAGATGCGGTTCACCTAACAGTTGCGGTTCAGGATTTGACAGTTGTGGTGTTTCTAATGGTTGCGGTCTTTCCTATGATAGTTGCGGTTCAGTATTTGACAGTTGTGGTGTTTCTGACAGTTGTGGTCTTTCCTAGGATAGTTGCGGTTTACCAATTCACATGCGTTTTTCCTATTCTGGACTCTAAAAACTAGTTTTCCTGATAGACACTTGCGGTTCAGACTTTGACAGATGCGGTTTGCATGGACACATGCGACTCAGGATGTGACAGATCCGCTTCGAAACTTCGAGATTGTGAAAATTATGACAAACAGATGTGATTATTCCCCTAACAGATGCGACTCTCTAATACAGATGTGGTGATTAAACTGACAAATGCGATTCTGTTCCTGACAGTTGAAATTTTTTTTTGAAAGTTGTTTGACTGACTTTGTTTGTTTGATCAAGATTTTGGCAAATACAGCAAACAACAAACACGACATTCAAAGTATTTTCAGTTTTGTGATGAATGGACTATTGAGACTCGAAAAACATTTACACCCTAGGTTTTTAGGAGAGTACTTGTTGAATTCTTACTTGGATTTCTCCAGCTACGCACATTTACAGTGGATGATTAGCAGCTTGACTCCACTGGCTCCCCTCCACGACACTCACTTATATGGGACAGCCAAGCTACAGTAACCATGAATCTCCCATGGCATACTTTTCATCTCTACACGTAAACCGTAAGATTGTAAGACGGCTTCACAAGTCCGACCTGCTGCACCAACAAGTAGATAGGATTTTGGTAACTCTACAACAAGACTTTTAATTCGGACATTCCGTTCATGGGACACTAACCAACATCGGCGAGAGTCTATTTATGTCCATCTCGTCAGATTAGTGCGCGTGATTCTTGGGGTTTCCCCAAGAATCCACTTTTATATACCGGCTGGAAGTCGCTTGGCTTTAGCGTGCTACCGGTCTGAGTCATCTTGGGGTGAGTACTTTTTCCCACCAAGACAGGCCCAAGTTCTAGAGTCAGCAACCATTTCTCTTACACCCAGGATCGCATGACTGCGCAAGGGGAGAGGATACTTCGGTGTACTAAATCGTAAGGGTTTACAGATATGTGCAAAGCACCAAACAAAGAAGACGGTGGTTCTTTTTATTCCAAATGATAATTTTCTATCTATCAAACAGAAAATTAATTTTAATCCCACACGATGATTATCTATCTACCAAACAATATCTTATTTAAATAAATTAACACAAAGGCATTAGGTCCTGCATGCAATTTATCAGTAGTTCATAGTCTTCAGCTTTCGTCCTGCAGAAAAATTGTCTTGGGTTTTAATTGTCTTCAAAGCTTCATCCTACAAACACTATGTTATTCCTTTAGAATTTATTTAGCTCCAAGTTGTTTTTGTCCACTAGATCCAATGTGTGCTTTGAAGTATTTTTTTTTTTTCTGCACATGCACAAACTGAACAAAGCCAAAACCCTAATAGCTAGTCAAGACAAATCTGATTTTTGGAAATATTTTTTATAGTAAAAATAAAATTATAGAGAATAGACCCATACTTAAATTTCAAGAACTTTCCAAAAATGTAAGTAAATCTAAAAGATTGTCTGTTTTGCACCTGAAATTAATTTTTTATGAAAACATCATAAAAAAATTATTAAAAATTTAAAACAGATCCAAAAAATCTGATTTTTTCAGTGAAGGTGTCTGACATAATTTTAAATCTGCATAAAAAATTTTGTGAATAGATCTACAACTGTTTGTGAGATTCAAGCAAATATTTGTGAAACCATAATTTTCAAAGAGCTATTGTTTGAATTAAACAAATTTATCCAAATTTAAAACCTAAAGAACAGACCCCTATTCAAATTTAAATCTCTTTCTAGAAATGTAAACATATCCAAAAAATTCGACAAATTTCTCTCAAAATTGATATTTTATGAAAAATAACAAAAAAACTATAAAAAATTCAAAACATCACCAAAAAATCTGATTTTTTTTGTGAAATCTCTTGAGAATGTCGTCTACTTACTGTGGTTGCTTAAATCTGCAAATATTAGTAACAAGAGAAAACTAACATTATAGAAATAAACAAACATATGAAATAATACTCCATGTTTCAAAAATGCAAACAAATGACAATGCAAACATGAAATATATTTATTCCATAGTGGATTGGTGCAACTTAGTGTTGTAGGAAGCTGCCCTTTCCCAATCCCTTGATAAGAAAGATTGCCAAATGATGAGCAAGATATCCCCTCAAATGAAGAGAGTAACCTTGAAAATCAGAAAATGAGTTGTTAAGCAAATGGTGTGATGAGGAACAAGATTAGTTCTCTTATGAAGAGAGTAACCTTGCAAGTGAGAATGTGTTGTGTGTTGTTGATTTGTGTTGAAATGCTTTGCATTTATAGATTCAAGGTTGAGAGATTTAGAGAGTTTGATGAATGTGGGATCATTCATAAGCAAATGACAAGATGACACTTGTCAAGCTATGAGAGGGTGAGGAATGTGCAAGTCTTGGCCAATGTGCCACTTTCAAATTCAAATTTGGATGACTTGACATGTTTTGGGGGGATGAAAGGTGTAATAAATGCTATGTTGACTTGTGCAAATAGCATTTAAAACCTTGTTGGAAGGGACAAGTCTTTTTTGGGGGGAAGATTCAAAATGGAAGAATATTCCATTATGATGCTATTTTGAATGTAATTAGAGGAATTATAAATCAAATAAATGATTTATTGGTGCAAGTGGGTGGGTTAGTTAGGAGTTTGGATTTGACTCTGGTTGAGTCAAAAGCTGGAGAATGATAATCATGATTAGAAGTTAATTAATGTAGATTAATTAACTTGGATGATATTAAGAAGTGACATTTGATAAATCAAATGAGAAGAACTTTAAGGATTTGATTAAATAATTTTGATTTATTTAATGAACCTTAGTAAATTAATCAATAAACTGCTTTAATTGATTAATAGCAGAATTCGATGCACGATGTTAGAGCGAGATGTATGATGTCAATTTTGCATGTCTACACTTACAAAAAAAAATTTGTGAAAAAATATGTAGCCTTGTAAAAGTTATGGTCGAATATGTCGGGTTCACCAAATGTAACTCAAATTTTTCGGATTTGTGGAAGATGCTAATTGCTGCAGAAGATTAAACATCAATTCTAATCTAAATAAAACAACAAAGAACAATAAGTAAGCATGATTAATCTAAACTAATAAAACTAGAATGATCTCACCGAATATGCAAATACTTCCTCGATTTATCTCAATTGCCCTTCTCCATCTTGTTGTATTGTTATTCTTTCCCTCAGATTTCTGTGTGTTTGAATGCAAGCATAACTTCGTCGAGTGTCTCAGCAAAATATCGAAGATTGTTTCTCTTCTCAAAAGTGTATAATGATTTCGGGAGAGGAATAATGATAATGATAGGCCATTTTATAGATTTTGTGTTTTCAAATGATCGGCTCAGATTGAAAGAAAGATCGATGGATGAGATTGATGAATGCCATGCGATGAGTTATGTGACAGATAGAACGCGAGTTAGAACATGAGTTCAACTGCAGGTAAAGACTAATTTTAGAACATGAGCTAGAACATGAGTTCCAATCTTCATCTTCAAAAAATAAAAGAAATAGACGTTGTATGCAAAAGCCAAAGTTAGAAGTTGGAGAATAAATGCATGATAAATGCATGTGAATGCAAACTTGAGTTAGTTAATTAAATAAAGATATTTAATTAATAAATATAGATCATGCATATGAGTTGGAACTAGTTAATCGACTAGTTGTGACGGAGAGTTCTCTCATAGAGATAACTCGAGTCAGACGATAAGTGCATGTAAGAGATAACTGAATGTTAGAGAAATGTGACATAATTAATTAAATAATGAATTAAATGTTAATTTAATTCAACATTCGAAATATGAGACTTTTAATTAAATAAATAAAGTAATTTATTTAATTTGGCTGTTGAAAAGGATAAAATGAATAATTAAATAATAAATATTTAATTATAGATGAAAAGGGGTTAAATGAATAATTAAATAAAGATATTTAATTATAGTTGGAAAAGTATGATAAAGGGGAATTAAATAATAAATTATTTAATTGATAGATAAAGGGGAAAGAATTAATTAGTTCACAACATAATTAAGTAGATATGATTTATTTAATTAATTAAGTTGAATAAAGGATGATTATGAATTAATGAATTAATTAAAAAGGGTATTTAATTAATAGAGGAAATATGTGTTAGAAAGGCAATTAAATAAGTAACATTATTTAATCAAGACGACGGACTATAGAAAATTATGTTGAAATGTTTACTCGCAGGCCTAGACCAATTTTCGGTATCTACATGTATCAATGCACATATATTGTATGTATGCCTATATGTATGTAAGATTGTATTTACACATGTATGTATGTATGCTTTTATGGATGTAGGATTGTATGTACATATGTATTATGCTTGTATGTATGTAAGTGTGTATTTATTTACGTATTTCTTTAGAGGGAGGGATAATTTTAAGAGAGAGAGAGAGGGGGTGGAAGTGAGAGTTTAAGAGAGAGGGAGTGGGAGAGAAGGGGTTGGAGTGAGAGGGACATAACTAAGGTAGGGTGGGAGGGATAGAGGGACAGAGGGAGGGAGAGAGAGAGAGGGGGTGGGAGAGAGAGAGAGAATTGAGAGAGAGAGAGAGATATGGAGAGAAAGAGAGAGTTATGTAGGTAGGGCGCCAAAGGGAGGGACTTGAGAGTGTGAGGGGGGTGAGAGGGAGAGACTTGAGAGATAGGTAGTGAGAGGGAGTGTGAGAGAGAGGGAGTGGGAGAGAGAGGGAGTGTGAGTGACAGACCTAAGAGAGGGATAGGGTATGGGAGGGACTGACCTGATAGAGGTAGAGAAAGAGGGGGTGGAGTGAGAGGGACTTATCTAGGTAGGGTGGGAGGGATAGATAGAGGGGAGAGAGAAAGAGAGAGAGTTACCTAGGTAGGTTTTCTAGAGGGAGAGACCTGAGAGAGAGAGGGGGTGGGAGGGAAAGACATGAGAGAGAGGGAGAGAGTGGGAGAGAGTGGGAGGGACATAGAGAGAGATGGATAGAGGGAGTGAGAGAGGGTGGTAGGAATTGATTGAATGAGAGGTGCCTAGAAAGAGGGAGAGGGTAGATAGAGACAATTAGAGAGGCTAGGAGAGAGGGAGGGAGGGAGAGGTGAGATGTATAGATAGAGAAAAAGTGATAGGGGTTGAGGGTATAGGGTTGACGGATTAGGGATTAGGGTGGAGGACCTATAGGGTTGATGGTTTCTAGGGTATTAGGGTTTAAGGGTTGAGGGTTGAGGGAATAGGGTTGATGGTAGAGGGTATTGGGTTGAGGGTATACGGTAGATATTTTAAGGGTTTAGGGTTAAGGGTTTAGGGTTGAGAGTAGAGGGTTTAGGGTATATGGTTGAAGGATTAGGTTCAAGGTCCAATGTAAAGGGTGGAGGGTATAGGGCTTGAGGGTTTAGGGTTTAAGGATTGAGGGTTTAGGGATTAAGGGTTGAGGGTTGAGAATTGAGGGTTCAGGGTTTAATATACAGGGTAGAGGGTAGAGGGTAGAGGGTAGAGGGTAGAGGGTTTAAGGGTTGAGGGTTGAGGATTGAGGGTTTAAGGATGAGGGTTGAGGATTGAGAATATAGGGTATAGGATCGATGGATTAGGGTTGAGGGTCCAATGTATAGGGTAGAGGTTATGGGGGTTGAGGGATTAGGGTTTAAGGGTTGACGGTAGAGGGTTCAGGGTTTAAGGGTTGAGCGATTAAGGGTTGAGGGTTTAGGGATTAGGGTAGAGATTTTTCTTTGATTTAAAGGTGTAAGGGTTGAGGTATTAGGGTTGAGTAATTAGGGTTTAGGGTAGAGGGTATTGGGTTGAGGGTATTAGGTTGAGGGTTGAGGGTAGAGGGTAGAGGGTAAAGGGTAGAGAGTTTAAGTATTTAGGGTTTAAGGGTTGAGGGTTGAGGGCTTATGATTGAGTGTTTAAGGGTGTAAGGGTTGAAGGATTAAGGGTCAAGAGGGTTGAGGGATTAGGGTAGAGAGTTTACTAAGTGGGTTTAAGGGTTTATGGGTTGGAGGATTAGGGTTGAGGGTAGAGGGTAGAGGATTGAGGGTAGAGGGTTTAAGGGTTGAGGGATTAAGAGGTTATAGGGTATAAGGTAGAGGGTAGAGGTTTTAAGGGTTGAGGTTTTAAGGTTGAGGGTAGAGGATTGAGGATATAGGGTTAGGGGATTAGGGTTGAGGGTCAATGTATAGGGGTTGAGGGAATAGGGGTTAAGGGTTGA
>VCHN02003635.1:0-13699 GCA_007115665.2 Sequoiadendron giganteum | reverse complement strand
TAGGTGTTTTGATTTATAAAGATTACATGTTTTAATTTTAAGGCAGAAAGTTTTAGAAAAATACATTTTTACAGTAGGGAAGAAATTTTGGAAAATTTGCACAAGGGTTTGAAGAAAGTTTGATTGTAGAATTGATTGAAAGAAAGATTGTTTGCATTTGTTGGATTTTGGATTGGATTCATTGGAGGATTGAAGAAAATTCGGGAAATCCTTGGAGGAGGCTTGTATCAGAAATTCATCTCTTCCTGTAGCTTCTTGTACCAGGTTTTCCTCTTTGTGTTTTATTGTTCTTGATTGTTTTCTTTAAAATAGCAATGATTAAAGATTTGTTTGTTAAATCTGTTTTAGAAAATAAATTTGATATTAGAAGAAAAGAATTAAACAAATTTACAGCCTTTGCTTGTGAAAATTTTTGAGTGAAAATTGTGAAAACCTTAGTTGAATTTAAATTATTTGGGGAAATCGATTTTGTTGTTATTGAAATCAAACATAGAGATTGAACAATGCATTTAGAATGTTTTAGAAAATGAAACCCTCTGTTTATTATTAAAAATTGGATTTTAAAATCTACAGGATAGTTATATTTTTTCATGGTAAAATGGTCTGGTTGCATCGCCTATAACTTCACTTTCACAAACTGGGTTGTTAGGAAATTTAAAGGGTTTTTGCATTTTGCAATTTTCTTATCCCTATCAAAAAATCACAAATACCTAGATTGTAGTTTTTGAGTTATACTTGAAACATGAGACTGCTGTTAAGTTATTTTCCCATGGTTGTTCTGAAAATAAAATAATAATAAATTGATATTTATAAATATTAATATTTTAGGTATTGTTATTATAATATTAAAATATTATTTAATAATATTTTATATTATAATTTATAATATTAAAGTATTATATTTATTTATATTATTTTAAATAAAATTTGTATATTGGATTAGTGGAATTAAAATTATAAACGTATGAGAAATTATTGTTATTTTAAAATAGCATGTTAAAGTTTAATTGAAGGAGTTAAATATTTGATTTAAAGAATGCATAATTTAAAATTTAATTGTGAGAAACAATATGTTATTATATTAAAGTGACTGAATGTTTTAAATAGAAATTGAATGAGACGTAAGATTTGGTTAGGAAATGGAAAGAGTTTACTTGCATGGATTTGTGTCGATTTAAAAGTAAATTAAGAAGTTGTTTTATTGATGAGGCAATCAATTATGTTATTTATTAATTTCTATTTAGATTAATTGAATCATTGTGATTGGATTATGAAAGAGATATGGATTTAGTATATCCAAAAGTAGTATCTTCCTCATGATTATCTTAAAAGATTTAATTCTCTGTATTCAGTAAAGGGAAGTAAGTTTAATTGTTTTAGATTTCCAATAATGAAAAGGGAAATAGAGGTTATGATTATTTTAGATGATCTAGTTATCGTGTCTTTGACTTTGTCAACACTACCTATTGAATGAGTATGGATTTAGAAAATCCAAATATTAGATTTGATTGATGACTTGAATGCTTTTGTTGCTATGTCGTCAAGTTGCATTGTTGGTTTTGGGATTTAGTGTTAGTCCTAAATTATAAGTCTTCCAGAAGAACTTAGAGGATAAGGGTTGTTGAATCTTTATGTCATCTAGTTGTTTTCCCTTGGGTAGTGCATGGCGTCTTTTCAGTTTTACCCGATTTTCACGAACGGGGATGTTTGCACCTCCTTGGTTTAGGAGCGGATTATGGGATCCGTGTCTCCTTGTATGGAGTGACCTTGTTATGTGGTTTCATCTTGTTGCCTCCTATGAAAGGAGTGGACTATGTGTTTGTTGCTCCAAGATGTTTGGAGTGAGTTCTATTATTTGTATCCTCCTTGTGTTGGAGTGGATTATGATGCCTAGTTGGTATGCACTTGTGGTTCCCTTGGTGGATTGTTTGGGTGTGTGTTGTCGAATAGAAGAGTGGCTTCTGTTAGGCGCCAGAGCCCAAAGAGGTAAACTGGATAACCTTCAGGAGTGATTTAAACAAGTGATAATTAAAATAATGTACTTAGAAGATTAGAACTAACTTCTCACTAATCAAGATAATTTTACCTCACTCATAGACACAAGGGCTTGTTTAGACTTGGGATGAGTGGGAAGGCTTGGAATGGCAAGATCAACTATCTTATTCTTGCGAGAGGTAGTTGATTCCGCATGAGTGAGTATGAGTGCCGGGATTCGGTTGAGGCCACCAGGATTACTTGTGCCGGAGCCTATGAAGAATGCCTAGAGGAGATCTCATGACAAACCTTGCGATGACACTCTATCTAGGACAACTGTTGTTAATTGTTTTATATGTATGGTTCTGTGAACATACTTGATCTACTTTATGTCTGGAAGCAATGTGACCTATGTCAGTGATGTTTGATTTGTACTTGTGTTGTACTTGAGTTGAACTAGATTTGTACTTATTGATGGCATTTATTTGGTTATGTCAGTTTGAGTCAGTATGAGTCTGCCTTTGGTTAGTGGATTGTAGATCTTTGTCCATGTTACTTTGTTACTATCTCCTAGCATGGGGGGTGGGCCTTCGGGTACCACATTGGTTGGGTGGAACATGCACCAAAACCGTTGGGTCCCCATCGATCTTCAGTACTTGGTGGCGAGACATCCAGATGGACAGCTCGCGGTTCTTGTTGTAATTTCTTGCATTGTAATATTTCAGTTTGTATATGATACTTTATCCCTCTTTTGTAAGAGGTGGAGTTATGTAATTGTAATACATTTGTACTAGTGTCTCATTCTGGGAATGAGTGATGTAACTATTGGTTTAAGATAATGTTTATGAGATTGTATCTTGGTTGATTATCTTATTATGTTATGTGGTATTCTTATGATGTATGATGTTTATTTCATAAAGTTCATAAGGCTATGGTTATATGTAATATGTATGTGTGGGTTTAAGTAATCCTAACCTTGTAGCCTTAGAGGTTGTTGTTAATTAGTAAGTGAATGTGTATGTTAAATGCACTTTATAAAAAAAAAATTAGTTCGCTTAAGACGTTAATTGTAACTTCTTTTAAGGTTACTTGGCGAGGCATTACAGTCACCACCATTCTCATTCCCCCAGCATACTTGGTGTAATTATAGGGTCAGCTCTGATAGAATATTTAAACACCTTGATCGTGCCATGATCTTAGCTCAATATTTTTTCTCTTTTGACACCTTTGCTCTGCCAGTTAAGTTGTTAGTGGATGTGACTTTGTCTGATCACTTCCCTATTTCTTTTCGCATTGAATGGGAGTCACGCCACTTCCCTACTTCTTTTTGCATTGAATGGGAGTCATGTCAACCTCACACGAGTAAAACTCAATTCTTTTTTAACACGTCTTTTCTCTACCACAAGCCTACTCTGGCCCACATTCGCAATGTGGAATTTGGAGTGTAGACCAACTAATCAAATAGGCTATATCACCTAGTGGAATGATGCCATCACATGCATAACTAGATTTCTACATATTTATGGGTGCCAGTTGGCTATTTTTCACTAGTGATCTTATGAAGTGACCACCACCAACCTATGCTTAGCTAATAAGACTTTGGTGGCCAGCCCATTCTCCCCATCATTGCAAGTCAAGGTGGCAAATTTAAGACACAAAAAGAAAGTGGTTGACAATTATGCTGCCAGAGGTGCGCAGATCAAAGCTCAATTGCATTGGCTAAAAATTAGAGATCATGCCTCCAAAGAATTTTTGTTGGCATTACATGCCAGACACTCATCCTCAGGCATCAAAAAAATAAAGGATGGCATTCAGGTGCTCTTGGAGCTCCCTAACATTCTCCAAGCCTTTGTGCACCATTATGAGCAAGTTTTCACTACATAGGAACCCACGCATGTGCTACAGCAAGCCCTTCAGGACTACCTTTCTATTGTGCCAAATAGGCTTTCCTTAGCCCAGAGGAATTTTTGCAATCAATTGTTAACATTGGAGGATCTCAGGGAAGTTATTAATTCCATGGTCGATGACAAACCCTAGTGATCGATGGCTTCCCTTATGAATTTTACAAGGCCCTCTGGGACTTTGTTGGGTAGGATTTACATCATGTTTACAATGAGGTTTTTCAAGCTAATTCTCTAGGTAACTTAATAAACAAAGGCAATATAAAATTCATACCTAAATCTTGGGATTCGGAAGACATCTATAACTAGAGGCCTATCACACTTCTCAATGTCTCCTACAAGATCATTGCCAAGGCATTGGCTCTAAAAATTTGCCATGTCTTGCCTCAGATTGTGCACCCAGAGCAAACTGGGTTCATCAAATCCAGGTTCATTTTGGATAATATTATTGTTGTTTGGGAAGGCATGGAATGGGCCCAATGTTAAGCCATTTTTATTAAAATTAAT
Source organism: Sequoiadendron giganteum (assembly GCA_007115665.2). NCBI lineage: Eukaryota > Viridiplantae > Streptophyta > Pinopsida > Cupressales > Cupressaceae > Sequoiadendron > Sequoiadendron giganteum. Next base: position 9,317 of record VCHN02003635.1, on the reverse strand, counting down.
ATTTCCAAAGCCTGTGACCACATTGAATGGCCTTTTATGTTGCAATATTTAAGGTTTTGGCCCAATTTCATTCAGGTTGTTTGTATGCTTTTTGTGAACACCTCAGCTTGTATCACCATTAATGGCTACCAATCTTTTGCATTTGGTCTTTTTCATTCAATCTGGCAAGGGTGCCCTCTTAGCCCCTCTCTGTATGTGCTTGCGGTTGAAGGATTTGGCTATCTCTTGGCCAATGTGTTTTCTCAGTGGCTTGTCAAAGGTATTTTATTACCCAACTCTCAGGCTTAGCTGGTTAATGGCCATTTTGTGGATGAATCTTTCCTCACACTCTTGGAAGAAGAAGAGACTATTAAAGTAGCCTTGAATGCCTCAATATTTTATGTCTAACTTCTGGCTCTACCATACAGTGGCACAAGACTTTGTGCTACAAACAATTCATTTTTTCCACTCCTACTTGGCTTCAACAGTATGACTAGAAGAGGATTAGGCTAGGAGAAATTTTTTGATTCTTGGGCATTCCCTTTGCTTTCTAGGCATCCTCAGCTGAGCTTTGGCAAGCTGTACTTTCCAGGGTTGAGCATAAACTTGCTTACTGGATTACCGATCCTCTTTCTTTGGTCGGGAAATTCCAGGTGTGCTCTAAAGTTCTGGAAGCCACCCATGTCTATTATTCCTCCTGTTGGGCCCCTTCCAAATCTACCTATGGCAAGCTTGAAAAATTACTTAGAGATTTCCTTTGGACCTCTTCTGAAACTCACAAAGGATTTCACTGTGTTGCTTGGGAATTTTGTTTCCTTCCCAAAGATTCTGGAGGGCTTGGGCTTCTCTCCACTCAATGATAAGGAACTGTTATGTGTGTCAGGTGGATTATACGTGCCCTTACTGGGGATGAGACCTGGAAAATTCTTCTCAGGAATTGTATCCATTGTAGTTTTCTTGCTCACAGACATTCCTAGAAGGGGATCGGCTTTCAGACCCTTTTGATCATGAAGGAACCAGTCCAAATTATTGGGACTTTTGTGGCCAAAATTATTTGGCGTGCTTGGGAGGCTGTTAAGCCTTGGCTTTGGTGGATCGACTCTAGATTTTGTGATGGGTTTCACTCAACCAATAGAATATTTGGAAGTATCCTCTTTTTGCACATAATGGCCAATCGTTGGCTAGGTCGCCTTGGCTTAAAGTGCTTCAATTCCACAAAAAGGTTATTCAAACCTTGCAACAGTTATTTCATAGACCCACTATGTGTATCATGCAATGGGAAACCTTTTATGCCCAACACAGACTTTAAAACCAAGACCATGCTACTTATGATGGTCTAGTGAATGCTATTCCAATAGAGATGCTTCACAAAGTTGGAATTCATGGGACCAAGCCTTGGTGGAAAGACTAGAAGTGGTTTCTAGACACTCCTTTCAGGAATTACAAGCCTGGCCTTTGTTATAAGTGACTTTCACCACATTTTCCTATGATTCAAAGTTTGAACTAGAGATGGCTACTCCAATCCTCCGCTCATATTTTTCATAAAATATTTGTTGTCTCTTGGTCTACAAGTGTTAGTCTGAAGCTTTCCCACTTTGCTTAGTGTATTTTTTTCCAAGGCTTGTTTGTGGGCTCTCAGCTTTCTCACTTGGGGCTCTAGGACCCTCGTTGCCCTTTTTGTGGGCAAGCTGAGACTTTTAAGCATCTTTTTTGGTTTTGTCCTAGAGCTCAACATCTTTGGACTTGGATTCATGACTTCTTTCGGCCTTTTAGGCCAGAGCCTTTTTCTTGGCATATGGTTTTGTTGGGAGATTCACCTAGAATCCCTACTAAGCTTACCCAGCTTTGGCACACCTTTAGGGTGAAAATCCTCTTTAATATTTGGAAAGATAGAAATGCCTACATATTTTATCATTCTCAAATGGATATTAATATATCTTTATATGTTAAATCTATTATTTGTTCTAATGTGTTCTTACAGATTCAGGTGCAAGCAAAGAAATTTTCACTAGAGGTTGCTCACCTCCAAGTTCTGTTGGACCACTGGGGAAATGCCCCATGTACTGTTTCTCAGGTCCCCACTTCGCCCACCTCTTCTCGTGGTCGGTCACCTTCTTGATGTTGGACATGGAGTGGCTCTATGTGTCCCTGCTGTTAGCCTCCTGTTCGGCAAGACTCTCACCCTCCTTGACGTGCTCACTCTCCTCCACCACGGGCTGGCTAGGGGTAGCCCTCTGGTGGTGCTTCGAGGAGTAATGTTGGTAGTTTCGGTTGGCCCTCTGATGATTCTCTTGCCTATGGTTCTAGGTGGCCAGATATTAGCAAAACATTTCCACATTTGGTGCTTGCAATCTTGCCTCAGTGCGAGGAAGAAGATAAAGAGAAAAAAGATGATGATGACGGCTGGTGTGCTCCTCCTGACATCACTCCAGACCCCGTTGATGTATGGGAGAAACACATGGATGATAGAGACCCTCAAGGCTATGTTGGCACTGCTCTGGCCGCTTAATGGCCTTTTTTATTATGTTTAGCAATCATGGACTTATGAGCTCAGCCCATGTGACTAGTTAATTATTTTGTGTTTTTTGGGCGCTGCCCATGTGACTTTTGGGGTGTGCCTTTTTACCACCCATCTTTTTTTGTGAATATGTAACTTTATCTTTTCATTAATATAGATAGCTGCCTATTCATCAAAAAATTTAATTATCACTAGAGAATTTCGGTAGTTATTTGACCATGGCTTATTTTTTGACAATAGAAGTTTCATCGCCATTTTCCTAAGTTTCTACTAATGTGGAGTTCCAAACTTTACTCAAATTTGGTTCTTGTACCCTTCATTTTTTCATAGGGTTGGATGCTTCTCATTTTTTTTTACAATAGGGTCAAATGAGTGTTTAAGAATAAAAGGTGAATTAGTGGGATTGTAATGTTGATTTTTTTCACAGGGTTGTGTCTACATGACTTCTTTGCATGTGTTTTCCCCTTTAAATATTTGCAATGTAATAGTAAGTTTGAAAATGTTAATTTATAAGGGAATTTCTTTGGACCTTTTTAATGCCATGAGATTTGATATTGATGCAGATTGTTATGAATTTTTGGAATTGTTGGAATATGTATAATAAGTAAAATGATTAGTTTTAAAATGGAATGTTTACAATATATTTATTAAGGTTTCTTATGCGGAGCTAAACGAACAAAGTAACCAAGATGAAGTACAAATTCAAAGGTGTTTATCCAGTGTCAATGATCACTTCAGATTCAAATTTTGTAGGAGACATTGATCTCAACGACATTGATATGGAATATTTCAAAGAAATGATGTTTGGGAGCAATCCAAATCCAAATGCAAGGAAGATAGTGCAAGATGGTATTTCTCATTTTATTAGTTTTTCCACCTCAATTCAATGTCTTAATCTGGTTATGGAATGTAGATGACATTATTACCAAGACTCTAGAAAGATCATATTAGTAGATGAAGGAGTATTGGTAGATTTTTCAATTGCTTCCATTATAGAGACTTTTGGCATTCCACTTTGCTTAACAATGCCCTTAACTACTACATAACAAGCCTTGTCAGTGTTTGATCAAGGACCTGAGGAGTGCATGAAGATTGTGAATGGTATTTGGAGGAAGACTCCCAAGTCCTCCACTTTGAAATTACCTAAATACCCATACAGGAGTGACTTCATTCTCAAGGTTAATGATTTTGTGACTTTGCTAAGTAAAGTTATGGGCATTGACTCAGCATCTATATGTAAAAATTATTTTTTTAACTATGTGGAGGAGATCCTTAGAGGATTAAAAGGATCCATTGGGCATAGATTATCAATGGCAATATTCATCACTAGTTATCCATGGTGAAATAAACCAGAATTTTCCATATGACCTCCTATATTACATATACATTAATCGAGAAATTCGGATATAATGGACTGACATGTCTTTCCCTAATCAATATAAGGTTTATGACTATTACCCTCAATTGAAAATGCACAATATTATGAACAATTACAAGAGGGTGAATGATGCATATATCATGTTTATTGTAAGAACATTGCAAGGGGGTATTAATAGAAGGATCTCCTCTTCTATTATGGACCTCATCAAGAAATTTGGCTATTGGTTTATTCAATTCCCTAGGTTCACTTACCCCATAATGAAGGGATTCTCTAGTACACCATATAGGTTGCCTAAGTACCCCAATGATAAAATAGTACTTTTGGAAATGACAAGGTAAATGTGCACTTCAAAATATGCATAGGGCTAGAGTTCCTTACCCCATGATAGTTGGTAGAGGACTTTATCATTGCCCTTCTTGCTAGTTATTAGAAGGATTAGATGTGGATTTTCAACTCTTCCATCTCAATTTTCATAATATCATAATACCATTTTTATCCTTATGGTAAAATTAAAAATTATGTGGGAAGGTAGTATAGGCATAAGTTAGACATTGAAGACTTTTGGGCCAATTGTGAAGATGATCTAGAGGTCAAGAAGAGGACCTATTCTAGGCTAACTATTGAATATATCAGAACACTTCGCCTTTTTGTTATTCCTGATCAAATCGAAGATGGTGGGAAGTTGTTACAAGAAAAGGAATATAATGAGATAGTAGATAAGCCTATATCATTGTTAAATTAGACTATGGAGGAGTTCATAAACCTAAAGGTAATAAAAAGACCAATTATGAGGTTCACCAAGAGATGGTTGGAAACTCAATCTTCAACTCTTATGGACCAAGTAATTGAGTTAACATTTGATAGAATGAAGGAGGAATGGGATTCCTCTAATGATGAATAAGAACAAGAAGAGGCTAAGGGAGAAAAGGAGCTAGTAGAGGATGAGGTAGGGATTTCCTCCAAGACTGGGGGAAAGGGAAAGAAGAAAGGTAGCCTATATCCAAACTTAGGGTATACAAGAGGAAATTTGAATCCACTGAAGGAGTAAAACCTTAGGTAAAAAGAAATAATAATATAAAACCAATCCTAGTTGAGCAGCTTGCTACAAGTCAAGAGTAACCCATACCATCTCCTACACCTTCAATTTACATCTCTCCACCTTCCCTTTCTATCACTACATCTTCTCTTGCACCCACTATTTCTCCCACCTGTGTTGCCAAAAAGTGTAGTCTTTGGCACTTTTTCACTCATTTTGGCCTTTTCCCTTGGATTTTAGCCTTGTTTTTACTTGTTTAGTCTTCAATGCTTACAAATCAACAACATTCTAATGGTGTTTTACTAAGGTGTTGTAAAGTTTTGTAACACATCTTTCCACTTTTCTACGACCCTTTCAATACAATTCACCTAATCAACCCCCTTTTACCCCTTTCCAAGCCTTGCGTTAAGGTGTTGTAAATTGTTGTAAGGAATTTTCACATCTTCCTAGGCTTATAATCAACTATTTAACCCTTTTATTGTGTTAATTTGTCCCCTTAATATACTTTTAGGCCCGACTTAAGTGTGTTTCAAGAGGCAAGACTAATAAACATCATTAATCACCTCTTCATTCTTGACCACCACTTGAAATTTTCCAAGTGGACTAGCTTTCCACCTTGGGTGACCTAGTCGCTTTTGGCATAAATTTCAAATTTAAGACAAAAACCTAATAGGAATTTTTCTCCAAAACCCTATTTCAGCCTATCATGTGGCATTTTTGGGAAATTAGGGCATCTCTTATATAAATAACGGTTTTTATCTTCATTTTTCCTCTCTTACTCTCTCTCCCAAGCTCATTTTTACATCTCTTCACAAGAACTCTTGCACTCAATCTTTCCAAGAAAGCAATCAAGAAAAAGGGCATCACAAGTAACCTCCATTGGATCTAGTTCTTGCATGTTGTAGACTTCAACAATCAAAGGTTTGGTAAGTGTTTGTATTGAGTTCATTATTCAATCTTCCTTTCCTTCCATTGTTTCTCATCTGGGTTTAAGTTACCATCAAAGGGGTTTGACTTAGGCAAACCCCTATTCCCTAACCCCAACATTCTCTTTGTCTTTACATGTGTTTTGTAGGTTGTACTCAAATTTAAAAAGGTACAAAGTGTTGAAGAAAGTACAATCATTCCATTCAAGTCACATCAAGACATCAAACCCTAGGAGGAGCAAAAAGACAAGTTGTGGGTCATTTTTTGGCAATTCGAACACGAGCTGCTGCAGAGAAGGAAAGTACCAATTGGGACCCAAAAAATCATACCTTCAAGCTTCCAAAAGTACTAGGAGAACTAGGTCACCACTATTGGTGACCTTCTCCCTGTATCGAGCCTGAAACAAGGTTTTTGCTTTTTTGGGTACCTTTTTCCCCGAAACCCAGTCCGGCAAAGTTACCCGATAGAAGGACTAGGTCACCCAGCTTGGTGTAAGAATCCCTCTACTAATTTTAGGCTGATTCCAAAACATCTTGGGGCTTCTCTTCTATAACTCTCCATTTCGAGGTGCACAAGTTCTAAACTTTCCAATTTCCTTTCTATTTACTTACATTTAGGGCATATAGTTTAGGTGCATTTAGTTTAAATTTTTTTTCATTTACATTTCATAGATAGAATTAGTTTCATTCAACCACACTTATCACACACAACACAACCCTAATCAATCAATCCTTCCTTTGAATGCAAACACCAAAAAAAAAATATCATCAAGGCGAAAGAGTGTCATTCCTAAGCCAAGTGCTCCTAGGTGAAAACCTTAAGGGCCTAGTAAAGGGATCCTCTTTCCCTTGGTAGCCATATCCATTTTTGGTGGTTCACTTTTTTGAACCTGACTGTAGACCACTTGTTAACTTTTTTATTTTGTATTTCATTTTAGCAAGTAGCTTGCATTGCATTAAAAAAATTAAATTGTTTGCATCCTAGGGTTTGTAGAAAAAGTGCATTAGTGAAAGTTCATGCTAGATTGCACTTTGCATTTCATTTTTATTGGAAAAAGAACAAAAAAATATGCATTTTTATTCTATACCTACATTGAAAAAGCATAAATATCAAAAAAATCATTCAAAACTTTCAGAAATTGCCAAAAAAAATCTCTATTAGGACTAAGTTGCCACACTGGGTTATCTAGTCCTCCTACATATTTTGCATAGTATTTTCTATTATTGTTTAGTACATTGCCTACACTTCTGTGTTCTACACTTGAATTTATGTTTTTGTTTTCATATTTTCTCTTTTACTCCATTTCTTGTACCTAGTTTGCTTGCATCATGGACTTGTCTTTCAAGAAGTTTTGGACATCCCTCAAATCCTTAATGGATATGTCAAGCTACACCTTTGCCACTAATCCTAATGACTTTGAACCCACTCCTGCTCAATCAAATCCCAATGAGTATCCTACTGAAGTAGACATCATGGGAGATAATGATACTAGCATGTATTGGTTCCTCAATGATTTCCTTAAAAATCTTGAAGCCAATGCCTTTTTTTACCCATCTATGACTCAAACCATGATGCCTAACATGTCACCCTTAGAGACATTTGCTTACCTTCATCTGGAAATAAATACTAATGCTAAGCTACCTGTACAAGGAGAGCCTAGTTCCTCTCATCTTGTCACTACCCCACCCTGTTACCATAATCACGTCACTCACCCTCCCATTAATCTTAAATAGACTTATGGAAAAGGGTTTACCATCCTACGCAAACAAGGTGGTGACACAACGAATGAACATGAAATTCATAAATTTTATGAACAATTATCACCTGATGCACATACAATGGGCACAGGTTATCAAGATCCCCTCTTGGAATCAAGGAACACTAAGAGGGGGGGTGAATTAGTGTTCTACAATTTTTAACTTTATTAATCTGACTCTTGAAGCATCTATAACATTCAACCAAAAGAAATATGCATGAACATAAAACAAAAAACCACAAAACCATAACACAAAATTTTTTATGTGGAAACCTTGTTAGGGGAAAAACCACGATGGAAGGACAATCCATAATATTATTTGAGTAAACTCAAAAATGTTATCAAAATGGGAATCCACTTGCATTTAGTCACACTGCCTAGAGCTCACTAATCAAAGAAGACTCACTATCTTACAAAGATAATCAGATTAAATCCATCTGAGAAATTGAACTAAGAAGATAGCATCTGCAAATACTTGATTACAATTTTGGTTAGGCTCAACAATCGATCTTCTATCCTTCTGACTGATTTTATGCTTCTACTCTGCTCTTCTAAAACTCATGTCACAAAATACTTAATGCGCAAGTGAAACTATGCATAATCGCTATGTAACTCTTCTGATATTCACAACACACATCGACACACCTAGTGTTCATATATCAAAATGATATAATCAATCACTTATATATATTTGTGACTAAGAATTTAATCGCTTGTTGTCGGCTCAAACAAAAGTATGAAAATATATTCAAAATGTTGGCTCAATCCATGTTTAATTCTTTATGTGCATCAACCAAAGTTGACTCCAACATAAAAAGGACCTAAATAAACATTGTTGAACACAAAAATACTTAATCAATTACTTCCCAAACATCTGCAACATGTTATATCCTCGAAGTCGGCTTTCTGCACTGATAAATGGAAATTAATTACTCACATCTTCTAACTTGCATACCAATGAATACAAAGCACTAAGATTCATAGATAACATAAAGTATACATTGATCAATCTTCCTTGAGATCCACAACTCAAAATAATAATATAAAATATTCATGTGAATCGATGAACATAAAACTGCCCGATGCTCTGTTCTTCCTTGATTGTCTTCACTCTGACCATCGGTATGATCAAATGATGACGTGTAGATCCAATCACCGACTAGGGTTTCCATCAATGACAATACCAAGTGATGTTTGCAGTGTCTCTTTCCAGCAATCTCTCCCTTTGGCACTGATGGCAACACTTAGTGAAAAATGACTAAGTGTTGGATTAGTACCAACATCAATACACTGCCACTCTTCAAAATTTCAAAAACACAACTCTCCCCCTGAGATGATTAAGACATTTTTCACTATCTCATTCTCCCCCTTTTACATCAATAGCAAAGGTAGGAATCCACATACCAAAAACTAAACTAAACTATTATGAATAGATTGCATATATACAAAGATGTGTCTTCAACTTACATAAATTTGAAAACATCTGCAAAATATTTCTTCAACATGATCAAATTTTTCTCTAAAACCCTTTTGAGACTCTCCAAAAAATTTATGTGACCACAAACTAAGTAAGATTGTGTCTCTATAGACTCAAGGTTCACTGGATCACTAACTGCCATAACATCTTCAGCTTCCTTTAATGCACTCAATATTATCTCTATCTTCGAACCAATTAGGCCTCTAAGCTCACATGCTTTTTCCATAATTTTGTCATTGTCAT
>VCHN02005043.1:0-10517 GCA_007115665.2 Sequoiadendron giganteum | reverse complement strand
ATATATATTGAAAACCTTAAGTTTTGGACTCATTCCGGGTTTTTCACTGCTCTCGAGAAAATCCACTCCTAGTGGAATTCCCTGGTTTCCTTGAAAACCCAGTGACGACTACTTTTCATTGTGATCTGGAGATTTTGGTCTTTCACAAAATTCCGTCGTGACCGGATTTCTTCGAGGGTCCGTTGCCTTGTTGAATTCCCTAGTTTTGGTTTGACTTGTCTTGTTGACTGCATTAATGCTCGATTATATGATTTTTGCGACGGGTATTAAATAGTTTCTTTCGATAGTTTTATGCCATTGAAGTTTTATCTCTTTCTTTCTATTGGTCTTGAGTGCTTGATCTTGGGTGTTGTTGTTGGATTGTGCATTTGTGATTGAAATCGATTGTTGCAGTTGGGTTTTCTGGAAGCCATTTGCACTTTGCTCAAACTTTAAGGTTTCTTGCCAGCTTCTGCTATTTCAACTTTCTCTGTCCTCATGGTATGTACATGATGCTTTCTCTCTTTTAATGAATGAATTGAATTACTTCATGATTTGTGCATATGTGTTGTGAGTCAAAATGTTGATATGGTAGGGTTTGGCGATTGATGCTAGGGTTTTTGGTTTTTGTTTGGTGCCCCTTCATGTGGTTCGTGTTGCCTTGCTTTTGCTTGTTGAATGCGTGTGCTTCTTTGGCATTTTGGGTGTGCTTGGGGTTTGAGTTCCTGCTTGTTTGGGCATTGAATATCTCGAAGCTGGGGCTTATCCCATTCTGTTTGAGTGTCGATCCCAAGTGAGTTTTTGAGCTTGTCTTTTGATTTAATCATGTTGTAGCTTGTTGGTATGGGCCATAGCGAACCTTTTGTAAACCTTGTAAATAAATGAGTTGAGTCCAAGCTATCTTGCGCGCTCATGGCACAATTTTAGGGTTTCGTGCCTAGGGCATCACCAGTCCCTCTCGATTTACCTTAGGGTGAGTTTTGAATTCAAAGATGATAGGTAGGAGGTTTAAATCGAGTTGGTTTCAAGCTCCAGATCCTCAAATTTGTGATCATTCGATCAATTTGAGTGAGGTCAAGAGAAAACATGGATATTCGGGTTTTCAAAGTCTTAGCAGAATTCCTTATCTGTTGGAATTCCTCGAATTTTTGTTTTCTCTCTGTTTTCCCGAAATATGCAGTGATTTGGATTTCTACTTGCCTCACAGATTTCCTCCACCTTCGGATTGTCTATTGCCCTGTCAATTTCCCGAAACTGGGCTTAAATTGTGAAAACTACGTTAGCTTCGCTGAAATCCATGCCTTCGGGATTTTCTTGAAAGTTCTTGGTTCCTTCATTTTCCTAGAGTTTATGAATTATTGTCATTTTCATGGATTTTCGTCCCTAGAGGATTTTCCTGAGATTTTGTTCAAACTGGAGAATCAAGAGATTGCATGAAATTTTACTGGATGATTATGCATTTGATGATCGACTTGGACTTATTTTAAGATGTATCATGTTGTTTCTTGGTTAATAATAGTCGATTAAATGATTATTGGATGCTTTTATGCTTATTTTGCTAAAATCCGCTTGGTTGGGAATTTCTCGAAATTCCTCTCTGGCCTAGATTCTGCAGGAGGGGTGGAAACCCGAACTTTGAGAAGGTTAATTTTTATGAGGTTTTCGAGCATGTTTCTTATCATGGGACTTGTATTGAAGATGAATTTGTCATTTGTGATTAATTAACTTGTGTTCCATGTGATCTTTATTATGGTTTCTTTGTTGAATGCAGGTTGAGTCAGTTAAGGCAATGACAAGTGGAACCGAGGATAGAGTGATAGATCCAAGTGCAAAGGGATCTTCTATTTCTAAGGCATAAAGAATCAAGATGGATATCAAAACCTGAATTAAAGAGAGCAAGCTATCCTCCATTTGGTTGAGGGTCACTGATACAAATGTTGGATTGTGGGATTATGAAGAGTTCAAGACAAGGATGGCAGCACAGGACCTTCCTCTGCTAGCCAAAAGAACATTGAAATCAAGATTGGCGCATGTAGTTGGATTTCCTCCTACAGTGCAGTGTTATGAATTGGTGCTTGAATGTGCACGACACTATGAAAAAGGTACACAAAGGATAGTTGGTCCCCAAGGGAGAATTGTGGCAAATCTAAATCCTATGTCTATAGCCTAGACCTTTGACATGCCTGACAGGTCTCATGTGGTGGATTTTGAAATGGATGTGGCAAATAAGTTCTATGGGGAAGATACCATCAAATCCCAATAGGTCATTAATTCCTGGTTGGAAAAACCTAAGTCCCACTTCTCCAAGTTGCCCAAGCAGTTGGTCAGACTTAAATTTAGGAAGGAATACTATGATGTTATCACCCTTCTCAGTAGGGTGGATTGGGATAAAGTGGTGAAGCAGTCAAGAGATGATATCAAGTCCCTTGAGAGGAGAGATAGGGTTTTACCTATGCCACCTATTTCTGACTTGGGCAAGGTATTTTTGATGGTGCGGGATAAGGTGGAGCATGCTAAGGACAAAGGGGGAAGTAGTTAATGCAATGCTACATCAGGATTTGTGCTTCCCCATTATTTTTCCTCTTCCTTCACATGCATTGGAACGAGCTTTGTTGGAGACCCCAGGCCGACTTGGATGAAATTGGTGCATATTGCACATTTCATTTTTTTCAAATTTCTCTTGGTCGACCTATTGTGTGGTCGTTTATTATTGTAAACCCTAATTGAGCCGACATATCTTGGGGGGTTTCTATAAGTTTGGCGTTATGCCTCATTTGTAAGGAGTTAGTTAGTTAGACATTTACATTGAAGTGATTTGTGATAAGAGCAGGAATTAGAGTTAGAATTTAGTTTATCTTTTCAAGCAAGTGATGTAACAGAAGACTAGAATTGTTACCACTTTGGATGATTTAATACAAGTAAAGACATTGTGATTTGGTGCCTTTCTTGTGTTGAGTTTTATCTGGCATGGTTCTTGATATTCTATCTTTGAAATTGCTTAATTTTATTTGATGTTAGATGGTTTGATGATTTTTAAGGTTTTATGCTTGAAGTGTTTGCAACAATCTCTACCATACTTTTTGCAATTAGTTGATTGTTAGCTGCTTTGCAAAGTTATCCTGGACTTCAAACCATGCTTAGTTCAATTATGAATGCTTGTTCATTTCAATTACAATAGGGTTGTCCTTAATGAATATTCATAGTCTAAAAATCTTTAACACCTTAAAAAAATTCACTATTTCTATAAGATTGCAAATTTATTTGGGTTGAAGAGGAGTCAGCTTATGAGGGATTTGTCCATTTCGAGCATTTCATCTTTTGCATTGTTAATCTTATAATTAGAAGTAGTCTTAGAAATCTTCTTGAAACCCTTATCTTTTTTTTATTTCTTTTATTATCTAGGTTAGATTTAGGTTTTGAAGTATCAACATATTGCTAGATCTAATAAATTCGAGTCCAATATTTGCTTGTAGTAAGGTCCCTTTGTGATTACCAGCATTTTCACATTTATCACTGAGTTGTTTTTTTTGCATTGTTGAGACCTGACATTAGAGACCTTGGGGTTATCTCTTTGTTCATAGAGATTTACTTTTCAAGAGAGATAGGATATCTTATCCTGTCTAAGTTGTTGCTATGCAGAAAATACTATGAACAAGGAGGACTCTATCTTGGAGATATTGGATAAGTTCGTATTCTCCAAATTTTAGATTGGCAATAACTGGATGACCAATTCAAATATTCTTAATTGGAGGGGCTTAGATCACTAGCCTGCTAAAAAAAATTCTTATGGGAGAGATGTAGCTAAGAACCCCTCATTCAAATTCTAGTTGATGTAGCTGCGAGAGCCAACTTTGTATGACCTTATGAAATATTGGTGGGGTAAGGGTATTCTTGCACATGGCACAACCATGTACACCTTTTTCAAGAGGCTTCAATTTGTGAAATCTCAACTAAAGAAGTGGAATAGGTAATTTTTTGGGAATTTTTTTAAGGAGAAATCATTTGCACATGATCACTTGGAAGCCATCACTAGGTAGAGCAAAGAGGGATTACTCAAGATTCCATCAAAAAAAAGTTGAAGCTATGAAGGAGTTGTCAAAATGGGAGCTACGGGAAGAGATTTTTTGGAAACAAAAGTCTAGGATTGAATGGCTATAGGAGGTAGACATGAATAAAAAATTCTTTTATAACTCTGTCAAAGCTAGAGGACATGGGAATTCAATATCGTCAATTGTGTCTTCTCAAGGAAAACAATTATATTCTTTTTTAGATATCTCATAGGAGGTTATTCATTATTATTCTTTATTTTTGGAGGATTCTTTTGAGGAGTCAATGGTAGAGAATAGTATTTTTTCAGTGTATTCTTTTTTTTGTTCCTAATGAGGCTAATGAGGGGCTCAATAGGCCAATTTCTATGGTAGAGCTTGAGGAAATAGTGTTCATGATGAAGAAAGGTAAAACCCTTAGCCTAGATGGTTTTCCAATATATTTGTTTCAAGATTTTTGGGATATTATTAAATTGGATCTGTTGGAGGTAGTACAAGAGTCACATAATAGAAAATAGATACTAAAAGCTATGAATTGTACCTTCTAATATTTTATTCCCAAGACAGAAGAGACCAAATCTTTGGACCACATTAAGCCAATTGCTCTTTGTACTGTGGTCTATAATATCATCTCCAAGTTAATTGCAAAGATATTGAAACCTTTGTTGCAAGATGGTGTGTCCCTTGGTATTCCTTGTGCACCATGGTGGTTGGGTTTGTGACATGGCTTAAACACCTCCTATGGATCTTGTATAAATCTAGTGGTTGTATTAGGCAATAACAGGTCAATCTTTTGGTGCAATAGAAACCACCAATGTAAAAATTGGTGTTAGAGCTGAGGTCATAGGTTCAAAACCCCTCACTTGTGTTGGGGGGGATTTTTGCAAGATGGTGTGTCCCTTGGTCTTCCTTGTGCAGCGTGGTGCTTGGGTTCATGACATGGCTTAACTGCCTCCTATGGATCTTGTAGAAATCCAGCTATTGTATTGAGCATTAACAAGTCAATATTTTGGTGCAACGGAAACCACCACTATTGTATTTGACAACAAATTCCAACAAATATTTGTTGAACTTTCGACAAACTATTGTCGAATTTCTGACGAAACCTTGTTTTCAATTTTGTCGCTTTAACGACCAACTTTATTCGTCGAAACCATGACCCAGCATCGCCGATCAACAACACAAAAAATGTTGGTTGTTTTCATCACAAAATTGATGAAACTTTGTCCATCTATCGATGACAAAAAACACAAAAACTTTGCAGAGTGCCATTTGAAAGCATAAAAAAACTCCAGTGTTTGTCAAAATTTCAATGAACCAGTCCGACGAAACAAAAAAAATTACGATGAGGTTGCTATATCTCTGACACAAATTTCATCGCAATGTCAAAACAAGCTCATCATTTTTCTGATGAGGAGGATTTGACATTGTGATGAAAATTATGTTGGAGGTATAGCAACCTCGCCGCAATTTTTTATGTTTCGTCAAACTGGTTCGTCAAAATTTTGACGAAACATTGGAGTTTTAAAAAAAAAATTATTTATCTGCCACCGTAGTGAAAATTTAGCAATTGCATTTGGTTTTTTAAACATGGCCCCTGGTACAACTATTAGAGTTTAGGGTTTAGGGTTTAGGGTTAACTAGTTTTTTTTGTTAGACTATGAACATCTTATGTATCAAAAAGGAAGGCACCTACAAAAATAAGATGATCAACCCTTTTAGTATGGAAAATACGTATAGTCCTACTTGAAAAACTAAAAATAAATTCATAGTTCACAAGCATGTTATCTATCCAAATGCCCATAAATCAAAGATTTACTTACATAATTGGCACATAATATTTTTTGAAAGTTGTTCAGGCTCTTCACAATGCTTTGCCAATGACCAATCAAAGTTTTTTGTGCTACTGCATTGGCATGAGACCTAGAAGACCCTTTTATCAAACCTACTCTAGATGATCTTGGTGCCTATATATAAAACAAAAGGTAATGAAATTTGTAACTAAGTGTAATATCTTTTCCATAAAAAATAGTCCACCTTCAAATAAACTCCATATTCTAGTATTTGTTAACATCCCTGACTCCATCCAATGCAAAATAATATAAAATAAATTAATAGAAGTTGATGGTCTCCCATTTATAATAGTCTAAAGTTATCAGGGGGTTAAAATTTTAAATTAACAAGAGAATTTCAAAGTAATTGTCATTATTAATTTTTTCAGTCAACAATGAAACAATTCTAATTAAGAGATGTCACCATGCATGTAAAGGGCAGTCACCTAGAAGGACTATCAACTAAGGGTAGTAAAAGATAGTCATGTAAAGGGTAGATTCAAAGGATGACAATCCACAAGCATTTCAAATAAGTACAGTGACAGTCCCCCTCAACAAGTGCGCAATGATGGAAAGAGTTTAGAGTCTTCAAGAAGATGCCAAATCATGAGAGATAGAAAATTATTTAAAAAACAATCAATAATCAATAAAGGATGGTCTTAATAGTTGAAAAAATGTATGAAAATATCAATAAAATGGACTATGAGATGAAATATCAACAATGCATAGTGATTTGATGAATACGAGTGACAGTGCACAATCTTTACTTCAATCTTTGAAGAAACTTGAGAATGCAGAAAGATTTAAAGTGTGAGAAGAAATTTGGATTTGCTTCGATCTTTGAGGGAACTCTAGAAAATAGTAAGTTGTAAAATGCGAGGAGAAAGTTGGATATCCTTCCTTGAAGTTTATTGGTAAGTTTACTCATAGAGCAGTGAGGTTGGTATGAAGTAAGATTTTGTGTTCCACTTTATTGTAGCAATACCTATAGGTGCTCAAGGTCATGGTGTGTTTTTTCATTTATCAACACATCTCTCATGGGTACTTCTTGCGTTTGTTTTATGCACATCAGGATATCTTTTGTGAATAGTCCCTGCATTTGTTTTCGGAAAATTGGTATATTTTTCGCGCATGCTTCCTGTGTTTGTTTTAGGCAAATCAATGTAGGAAAATAACATCCAAAAACATATGCTTGGTTACTCGGGTGAGCAATAAGTATTTTATTCAACTATAAATTGTCTATTCCAACTACTGACCTTTAAAGTGTTGGTCTAGAGGAATTTAGGTAGAGGAGCTTCGTTTGCTTCAATAAGTTCTACTGCTTCAACAACAGGGAATATCTGAAGTTTGGAGACCACAATTTACAATCATTTAGCACAATATCACCTCATTTAAGTTTATTTTGAAATTCACTAAGCTGCAAATAAAGTGTTAAAATATAAATCAAACAAAGCACTTGAATAGATAATAACAACAAAATTCCAAAAATTCAGGCTTCAACCTCGAGGAAGGTTTGGATCAAATAGTCATTGTAGCCATAATATACAGACAAATCTACAACAAGCCGCTTAGTATAGTCCTTCCGAATAGACCCTTTTTTCCTTAAAGCTTTGAAATTGGATAGAATTCTAACAACTGATAGAGAAAGAATGGATATGTATCATTAATGAACACTATTAAACATATTCCAAATAGATGAAACAAGTGATGCCTTGTAATCTTGAAAACAATGCAGCAATAATCAAAATTAAAATATTACCCTCTTTTATTCTCCTCTTAAGGTTTGGGGGGTCAGGTGGGCACTTCCCCTCTTCTTCAAGCTCCTGAAAATAAGTACAAAACATATGAACAAAGGCAAAGAATAAGAAAGAGATTGTCATAACCCAGTTCCTTGAACCTTCTAAACCTTTAGCTTCACCTTGAAATGTATACAAAATAACAAATGCTCAAGCAAACATGTCCCCACAGATTCAATATGGAATGAAGCATATATGTGGGTGTTTGTGATAGAAAATGTTCAATTCAAGCATTCTACATATCACTTAGGCCAACAAGAGAAAACATAGATAAGAAAGAGAAAAGTATTTATTGAACCAAAAGACATAGAGAGATGGAGAAATTATATTAAATTCGATGAATAACCAAAGTATACAAGAATTTAGAATAGCTAACAAAGCATTTGGGATAAAAATCAACATGGAAAAATTACATTTATGATCATATTGAGCACTAAACCGTAAACCCAGGGAAAAATGCAAGCACCGAACAAAATTTATTGTTATTCTTCCAAAAATTCTCAAACTCCAATCAACTACTTATATACATGTAACTCCTTTCTTGGGCCTTCCTAGATATATCCAAGATCATAAGGCTTGGATACAACAATATATGTAGTACATACTCATGTATTGAATAGAGTTCTCTTCCTAGTCTGTATGTTTAAGAATTCAGGAATAATGAATAAATATAAAATATTATAAAGAATAATCGTTAATGATGGTTGTTTTAACTTACACGCCCATTTTCACCCTCTATTCATTGTAAACTATGCATAAATTGAACATATTAAAAAACTATAGCCCACATTGGCATTGTATGCCGCATTAATCCAACCATATGACAAAAGATAAGTGATATAGCCTCTTGAATGAATGTAAGTAGACAAATTTTTGCATACCTGCAGATGGTACAAAATTTCATGGTTAACTAGAAGCCTCCCATCGACAAGAAGATCCAAATATCCGTGTATCTATCTCAATCGAGCCTCTAAACCCTTCAGAGCTATCAATTTTTCCACTAACCTATTATGCACAAAAGTCAAATTTTAGAGTTATGTCACCACTAAAAAAAAAGAAACAAAGCTTTGAAACCAAATCCACTCACAACACAATGTGGTATTCATACAAATACATAGAAAAAAACTAAACTCAGAACATTGGAATGGAAACAACTTCAAATTATGATGCAGAGCATGGATTCACTTTACTCAACTGGAGGCACATTTCACAATAATGGGTTCTTCATCTAAAACATATGTACGAGGTTCAAATAGTAAAGAGATTGATGAAATATAGAGGAATTAAAAAGATACTTGGATGTAGTTGGATAGAAGGCCGTAAACTAGTACATGTTTTTTGTGTAGGAGACATATCGCATCCACAGACATGGCAGAGCTATGCAAAGTAGGAGAAATTGGCTTGGAAAATGAAGGCATCAAGGTATAAAGAATCATTTTTCTACCACAATAGTGAAAATTTAGCACTTTATTTCATCTTTGCATATTGGTTTGATGCTTCAAACAATGCATTTCTTATATTTAGAAGTGCATTACCTTATTGATTTTCTCTTTGTTTCGAAAATATTTTAATATTCTCTACTTAACAGGGCCAACCACATGACGGCGGTAGCTCATTTGGCCTTTCCCCCCTCCCCCCTCCCCCCCCCCTCACATCACTCTCAATTCCCCATACCTAATCATATAACATTAATCATTCATTCATCCATTAATCTTGCATTAATAACATATAACATTCATTCATTAACATATTCACATTCATTCATTCATCCATTAATAACATATAACATTTATTCATTAACACATAAAATTGATTCATTAACATATAACATTCATTCTTTCAGTTTTTAAATATTATCAAAAATATGGTTGTCATAATATGATTACAATCACTTTTTTTTTGTTTCTTCTTTGAAGCTAAAAAAAGTTGAAGTGGAGTATTTTTTTCTAAATCATTTGTCCCTCGTTCATTTTTTCTACCCTCTGCTCGTGATCTTAATGTATGCCTAGTCGTGTACTCACGACGTGAAGGCCACTCCAAGGGGGGTCTACTGCAATAAAAAAGAAATGTTAAATTGATATGTTTTATTATTATTGTTGCAAGTATTTCATTAATTAAAAGAACATTAGAGTGGTGCTATTTACCTAGTGGGGCCACATCGTGTTCCTGATCTTGTCTTATATCATAATTCTCAACATGATGAACACCCTCTAAATCTTGATCTAGAGTTGAAATACGAAAGGTTACATTAATTAATACATAAATTGCAATTAAATATATTTAAAAGAACATTAGAGTGGTCCTCTTTACTTGATGGGGCCACATCATGTTCCTGATCTTGTCTAGCATGATCATGCTCAACATGTTGATCACGCTCTACATGCTCTAAAGTTGAAATGTGAAAGGTTACATTAATTAATACACCAATTGCAATTAAAGATGTTTAATTGTATTAATCCATACTTGTTTTGTATAGCACATGAATAAATCTAGTACTGGGATGAACACCATGACCTTCATCTGCAGGTTGTGCTCCACCCTCACCAGGTTGCATTCCAATGTCATGTGCAATATTATCATTGCTTGCCTATTTAAAACAAATAGGCACATAATTACTTTATGGTGGAAATTAATATTGAATAGATTGCACAAGTATTCAATTTTAAATAAACTTCATTGAGTTTATTTACCTGCATGTTAGATGCAGTGGAAGATTGTGTTTGCCCAGACAAGAATCTTAGGCGTTTAGCCACAAATCCATAGCCTTACTGGAAGGCAATCTTCAGGTCCTCTTCTATGGGCACTCTGTTAATTCAGAGTCCTTCATTTTTGCATAAGATCATGAATTTTGCTTCTATGGTGTG